>JASSUY010038019.1:14263-24572 GCA_032466535.1 Forpus xanthops | reverse complement strand
TTGTTTCCCTTATCATTATTATTATTGGTGGTAGCAGCAGTGGTTTGTGTTATACCTTAGTTACTGGACTGTTCTTACCGCAACCCGTGGGAGTTACGTTCTTTTGATTCTCCTTCTCATCCCTCTGGGAGTGGGGAGGAGGAAACGGGAGGGAGTGAGAGAGTGCTGTGTGGTTCTGAGTTATGGCTGGGCTTAAACCACAACCCCATAACAGAAATGTTTGGATTTGAATTAAATATTTTAGAAGGCTTTATTTGGCATGTATATACCATGATAGGGACATCCAGATTAAGTATCCAAATAGTTGGGGAGGAACCGTGGTTATTTCTGATTCCCTGACTTGGACATGGCCTAAAAAACCCAAGGAAATCTGTTAAACAATTGTTGCTATAGACATTCTGATTTTGAAACTAACTCTTTGAGTGAGGTCTGCATGTTCCCAAGCATAACAAGTCATCAGAAACTCCAACTTTAGTTGGAGATATCAGCTGGTAGCTTTTGCTAGCGAGTAAGGTATTTGGACATATTTGGACATAAAAGTAGATTTAGCTACTGAGAGGTCTGTGCTTCTTACTATGATTAGTAAGTTGTGTTTGCAGTTTAGACCACTAAAAATAAGACTCTTTCTGTTTGGAAAAAACCCCAAGATCTGCCAGACATAGAAGCAATACCTTGAATATAACAAAAGGGAAGCCAAATTGTGCCTTTAATATTAAGAGTTCTGAAGATGATGATGGAAAAGGTTTTTGCTAGTGAGCAAGGAGGAAACACAGGAAAGAGAAGAATTCTTGGGTAAAACCAGAAAGCCTTTATTAGCTCTTGGGAAATTCCTGCTTTGGTTTAATAACTAAACACTTTTCGGGGAGTGCATGTATTGATCTTTTTTCTTGTCTCTGCAATGTCATCTACTGTAATTAGTTCCCTTTATGTCTAACAGAGCCTGAAATACAGATCCAAAATGGATCTTAGAGTATTGCATCTGAGCCATGTTGCATGCTATTGGAAAACAAAGAAACCAAACCCAAAACATGAGCAAATATAACTTTAAGCTCTCTTATAATTATTTTTAAGTCTTTGTCACTGCGTAAATCATCTTTTTGTTTAATATAATGTAATTTGTTACACATATGTGAAAACCTCTGAACAGTGTTGTGGTTAGCAGAGAACAGTTACTGACAATGAAGCAGAAAACCATGTGAGTGTCCAAAACATTGATTCATTGCTTAAGCTGTCTTTTAAACTTGCTCGTGAAAGTAGTGTGTAGTCAGCAGCCAAATACCTCACATGCCCCATCAGAATTAAGGAGGGCACTTTCTTTGCTCTGAGCTTTCTTAGATCTTCTTAACACTTCAAAAGATTAAAATCTGCTTCTTAAGAAAGCCTCAAGTGCCTGATATCATTCCCACAATCTTACCTCTGTGGTGATTTGGCAGATCTAGGAATTTAGCTGATTCTACAAATCAATGAAAAAAGCCGCAAACAGATGGTTGTTCTTAGTGGATACAAATTGACAATTCTTTGACAAAGGTGGGGTAAAAATCTATTGTAAAACCTCAATGGCTGAAGAAAAACACATCAGGCAATCCAAAGCTACAAAAATTGTTCAGCAGGGTGTGGTGGCTTGGGAGCAGCAAATTCCCAGACACAGCAAAATGAAGCCATATGTGAGTTAGGTGAAATTTAAACCTGGAAAGGCACAGAGTCAGCTCTGAGGAGGAGAGAAAATTAGGGAGTATGCTTTTCCAGGGAAATCTGAAGCTTGAATTTACTCTAGGGTGAAGCAAACTTAGTCTAAATAGCTCACCTAAGAAATTTTGCAAGGGCTTTCAAGAAGAAAAGTCCTGAGCCTTACAAGAAAGGCCCATAAGAGCACTCCAGTTGTCATGTTTTAACTGTGTCCCTTGAGCATCCTGCAGCTAGGGTCAGACAGAGGCAGCGGGGGTGAGCCAAGGGGAGCAAGCCAGCAATAACACAACCTGGGCTGGAGGGCATCATCCATTCTGCCACCGTTGCATTGTGGGCAGGAAGCGCGGGGACCTGACACAGGATTTCTCCTAAAGAGAAAGGCTCACAGGCATAACTGTGAATGTTGAGGATACAACCATGATCTGAGCTGTACCAGCTGTGTATATAGCCACATGTGAACATGGCATCCAGGGTGGCCTGAGCCCTTGCCCTTGCATCCATGGGAAAGATGCCCAAATGCACAGCTGAGAGGGCAGCCACAGCATCCTGCAGCAGCAGGTAAATACAGAAGTAACCATATGGCAACTGTCTCTATGCAAGTCACATTTTCCACGCTGCTGGAGATTTTAGATTCAAGACTCCCACTGACTCTAAAAGAGAAATAAATGGACTTTGCTTTGTTTTCTGCAAACACAGCATTTTCCATAGCCGTTTCACTAGACAGGCCAGTGGCCTCCTTCAGGCATTTATTACTCACATAGGCAGGTGATTTTCCCCAACGAGGGCTGTGAAATGTGAATGGATGGGAAGTGCACCCTGGACTTTTGCAACATCGGGTATAACCATGGGAGTCTACTCCGTGCCCCCTTATTAGGTCATCCAGTGGTTTTAATGAGCATAATTAGATCTTATAAGAGCTACTAAACTGTGCAAGTCTACGGCAACAAGAAAAACAGGGTTCTGGGATTTTTGTGCTGCACAGCCTCCAAGGAAAAAATATTTGAAGTAATTTACAGGGTAGGCTGTTGTTATTACAGGAGGTTGTGAGGAAGTGAATATTCCCAGTTTGGAGAAATATGCAATAAGGTGCATTTCAGTAGACTTCTTAAAGAACTGGCATATGAATGGACCAGCATTTTAAGATTCTATGATAATTTAGAACAAGGTTTTCTTTAATTCCTTTATTCTTCTAAGATCTTGCTAGTCACTATGCAGATATTGAGGATGCTGGAAAATATCAAACAAAAAGAATCTTATCCTACAAGTTATATCCCCATGTATAGTCCCATTAACTGTGGGAGTCTGCCTGGGTTCCAGGATCCACTTACAGCTTGAACAGCAGCAACAGTTTATATATTGTGCATACAAATTAAGTTAAGCTGATTGAGTATTTCACACCTTGCAGTTATCTGGCAAATTTGACACCTTTTTCTGCTCACCTAATATCTGTGGAAAGATTGCTGTTTCTCAGACGATGTCTTACTCAGATGATCATGTACACTTTCTGCATGCAGCCCAGGAGACATGATTGGAGTTCTGTTGATCAATTGTGTACAGCAAGACGAGAGACTACCGCAGTATAATTGTTTCTCCCCGAGGCTCACATCCAGATCTCAGTAGTTCTCTTCCCAGTTTATTGAACAGTAGCTAAAACAAAAGGGGACACTAATCTTGCAGAGATCACTCATGGCAAAAAAAAACCTCAGAGTGTGTTAAAAATAAGGTGGTAATGAATTTGTTAGAATAAACCAGCATTAAAAATGATTGCAAAGATGATGTCAGCATGACAAAGGGAACTCAGCAGTCGCTGTCTCTGTGTTCATACTAATCTATCCTATTGCTTCCACAGCTTCAGTCAAGAACCCGTTAGCTGACAAGAAGGTTTTATATTTATCATTTGAGGGGAATAGCTGCCCTTCCCAAAATACCTTTCCCATTTAACGCATTTTCAATTCAGAAGAGAATTTCTCCTTTCTTGTCTGAGAAGTAGATTTTTGTTCTAAGAAGAAAAGCGGTACTGTAAATGAGCAGAATGCATTTGTACTGTACTGATCCTCGAGAAAACGTGGACAACATGCACTTGATAATACTGCAACTTTTTTATAATTAGACTGACATATGTGAGGACTCTCAGGACAACAAGAGGATTTATTTTTTCTTCTTCAGGAACTCAGAAATGTAACTAAATGGGCAGAGTGCTTTGTAACACATCCTGTTGAGCAAAATGCCTTCGAGTGTTGACAGATTGTCAGTATCAAGTTTTACAACATTTGACTGAATTCAGTACTGAGTTTATTAAAGTGATTTAGTGTGGTGAAAGCAAGAGCAATATGTGTTCCACCCATTTAGATTAAAACTAGGCAGTGTCTTGAAAAGATGCCAGGAAAAGAAATAATTAAATAGTCCATTCATATCTATCTTTTTGGAAAGTTTCTACAAATACATGCCTACTTCATGAATGATGGGGCATGCTGAGAACAAAAATTAAATTAGTAATCAAGCAAGCAGCATAAAAAGTCCTCCTCATTTGTATTTAGGAGTTCACAGTATGAGTATGTGGGAATAGTTGAGGGGGACTAGATACAGCATTGTTGTATAAGGTCAGCTGAGTGGGGAGACAGTTGTGTGCCCATGTAAAGGGCTAGCAGGGCAAACAATGGCAGCAGTCATCTTTCTTTGAAAAAACAAGTCGGCTAACTTCAGCAAAGATTACTACTTAATGGCATGAAAAAGTCCTCTCCAGCTGTACTAGTAAATAACAAAATGGGAAATGAAACCCTGTCAGTGGCAACCTGACTCTATCTCTGCTACCTGGATGATTTACCAGTGAAAGGTTAGAGGCTTTGTCGGTAGTTCAGTTAACAGACCTGATGCATGTGCATTCGCTCAAATCACCATGGCTAAAGTGGAACTGTTGCAAAGAATGAGTGGTTAAGAGACAATGTTCAGGCTGCAGCTATATGACAAGTGGCTTCTTAGAGCTAAATCACATACTATTAGCGCTGACCTACAATCTTTTGCCTTGTCAGCTGCAGGCAGAGTATCTTGATTTCGTTGTACGTATCTCTGACAAACACCCTGGCTCTCTACCCTTATTTTCCTTTCGCAACCCATATCAACTTTGATATGTCAATAGGATATTTTTCACTGAGTCCTTATGAGACATGAAAGTGGGTTTTTCGCTGAGCAAACAGTGCCCCACTTGGCTCTAAAGATTTCTCTGCACTGATGTTCTTGCCATTCTGACAAGAAGAAATATCATCCCGTGAGGATTTTGACACATATCATACTCTGTATACATTTGGATGTTATCCATATAAGATGTACAAAAGCTTATTGAAAGTATGTTTTTATTAAGTGTAGATAATATGGTCCTGCTGCAATATTACTCCAGGCTGCAATACAATCAGGGTTTGGATTTGGTTTTGTTACTGTTTTACACCAACACTGATTGGAGGGAAGATTTTATGAAACTGTCAGCATCCAAAATTGTCAGGGGAGCCAGGCTGAGGATATAACAACACCCGTATGTTCAAGCAAGATGCTTCAGAGGCAGGGTAGCTGGATTGTGCAACACATTGATGAAGCTCAGGTGCTCAGTTTGTCTTGGTGGCCCAGGAGAAAACACGGTTTGTTAGGGAAATATGAAAGTGGCAGATACTTAGCACTGGGGCCCATGTAGCTCTAGTTCAGACTAGAGGTGGACCCAAGCTAAAAACCCTCATGAGAAGCAGACCTAAATGGCCACAGCACTGCATTAATGCAGTTATGCTGTTTTACTAGACTAGTACAACTACATCAGGGTTCGTTGTGACATTAACTTACCAGAAAGTGCACAAGTCCTGGGTTCATTTGCATAGTACACATCTACCAGAGTGGCTTTTTAATAACACCACGAGGCTTAGCCCAGCTCTTATTTCTGCAAACTGCACCTATAAGATGATAAGCCTGTTATTAGCACATTGGTCTGTCTGGGATAAGTCTTCTGAAGGTCTTTAGCACTTCCTTGTAACAACAGAAACATAGTGTGTATGTTTTACAGACATTATTTCAAAGAAGCTTGCTCTCATATGAGAGTCTGACTTGCTTTGATCCTACTTTGCTGCCTGACCTTAGGCAATTCACCAGATCCTCAATTGATGAGTTTCCCCACCACTTTTGGACTCCTGAGATTCAGTGAAGAGCTCTTTGGAAGTGAAAGTACTTACTGTTATTAATTAGTGTGTACACCCATGAGGAATGTGTGTACAGACTTAGTTAAGACTAGATTCCATAATCTTTATTCATCCTAATTAACCTCTAAATTTGAAAGGTCCATTGATTATAGTACACAAAAGATAGATATGTACTGATACAACATACTTATGTTGGAAACAGGTTATTTTAAAAAAGCTGTGTCATTGTGAAAGACAATGAAGTCTTTCTCAAGTAACTTCTTACAAGCCTACTAATGCAGTTAATGTAGTAGTGTGTAAATGCAAAAAAAGTGCTACTCATGTTTAAAAATACCTTACTTCTCTAAAACAGTCAAACTGTAGGTTTTATGTCCCTTTTGCACCTGGAATTTGGAGGTCACGTATATTTGATATAGTGACTTTCCTTCCTTTTTCCCTTCTCACACATAATAATCTATGTATTTTTCTAAATAGAGGTTGTTTGACTCCAGACATAACTGTAAAAATCTGTCAGCCCATTTCAAGTCAGATAATGCCCTCAGCTACTTTTATTTTCCAGTATGTCACAAATGACCACTCATTTCTTGACAGAGGTGTCTGGGTCGGAATATGCCCAGCTTCCTGCTGGTAGCAATTAAAGTTATCTACCACCCATGGGTAGATTTGAATTAAGCATCAGCAGAAAAATGACTCTTCTAGCCATCTAGGTCATGCGTCAACAGCAAGGTATAAGCACAGGTGGCACTAGAAGGTGAACTGTGTGTTACGAAAGGGTGGAAAAGGAGAAAAAAATCTAACCTCAATGTCTATGAATAATGGAGAAATATTACCACTGACATAAGAACAGGCTAGTGCAGTGCTGGGGGAAAAGTGACACAAATGGCAATGATGGCTGTAACATCTGGGAAAAAAGATGGAAGAGCCAAGTAAAGCACTGAGGATGCCAGCAGGGCAATTCCTAAACCTGAGAATGGCAAGGGCTGCTGTCTCCTCAAAGGAGTGCTGGAGATATCATTTCCAGCTGACACAGATTTCAAGCCAAGACATATCTAAAGGCCCTTAGTTGTTCTGCCCTTAGTTGATTTTAATAAGTTTCATGAGTGAATCCAATGGCAAATTGCCATAAATGGCCATAAATTACATATTTTTAGTCTGTTACAAATCAGTGTTTACAAATGAAAGAAAGAGAAGATGAGCATTTCCTTTCTTATATGCTCTTGAGGTTTCCAAACTGATTTATGGTCTCTCAACTGATCATGCAACACTGCAGAGGATTGGGTTGAAGAGGCTCCACCTTTTGCTAGATTATGCAAAAAAACAGAACTATAAGAAATAATTTTAGTTGCCTATTGCTGACAGTACATATGGCATTGCATTATTACACAGTTGCAAATGAGTGGAGGAAGTTGCCTGCACAACTATGTAAAGACGGTGGTCTATAAATAAATGCCGGTATTAGAGTGTGAGCTTATCCTATGAAAAAGCATAAGGGTCATGCCCCTGCTACTAAAAATTGTTCCTGTTTCAACATACCTTTTACCTTGCTGTTTTGCTTACTCCAAAGCAAGGGTCAAGTTAAGTCTGAGCCTCTCCATAGCTGAGCATATTTTTAATTCATCTATTTAGGTAGCTCATGACAACATTAAGAAGCAAAATATTTGTTCAAATTATTTTTATCAAATTAATTCCACTGGAAACTGCAGAACTTTAAAAGCTGCCTAAGGAAAAAAAAAATTTAAAAAATGAGATGTTATTTAAAGATGCCATGAGCCGTGCATCATATTTCATTACCTTGTATAGTCTTCCCCAGTTAAATTTATACTTCTAAATAAATATGTATGTTCCACAGAGAACATACAAAACCAATTCTTTCAAAACTGATGTTGCTTCTTATTTTAGGGAGACCAAAACAAATGAAAAAGACTTGATCCAGGGAATACCTGCGCCAAACTTCAGATATTTGGTATGTACCTAGGTAGCTATATTGAAATGCATATTTAAAAACATACCACTGTGTGTCATATCTCTCTCATGCCCAGTTATTATGCCCACTGGTTTATGGATTCTGGATGCTGTAATGCTAGTGCCCACGTTCCTTCAATAGTTAGTGGGAAAGAGAGAGATGGCAGCAGAATGTCACTGATTTACCTTCTTTTCCCATTTACTGTAGGATGAAATCTGGACAGCGTGCTTT
This sequence comes from Forpus xanthops, assembly GCA_032466535.1. Taxonomy (NCBI): domain Eukaryota; kingdom Metazoa; phylum Chordata; class Aves; order Psittaciformes; family Psittacidae; genus Forpus; species Forpus xanthops. The sequence continues at coordinate 16,517 of JASSUY010038019.1, read as the reverse complement.
GGGTGGGTAGCTGGGATTTAGATGGCTAAAATAAAGTTTGATGCATGATGGTACTGATGCAAAGGTTTGTGCAAGATGGAAACACAGCAAACAGAGAAAAACACAGTTCTTAATGAATATTAGTTTGCAAATTAGAAATTCTTTCTTATATGCCTTCCTGCTTGCTAATGCTTTGTGCCGCTACTGATTGCCACAGAGCCTCTGTAGCACTTGAAGTTCAATGTTGTTATTTTTGGATGCACTTTCAAATTTGGAGAACCCCTTTATAATGATAGAACAGCATGGAAACTGTGGGAGTAAAGGAAATCACGTGTGTGTCTCTAAAAGATCTGGTTGGATACAATTTTAGCCGGTCTTTCATTTCATCCTACAGTTTCCTTACCTGCACTTTCACATGGCTGATAAATTAATTACATAATGATTTCATAAGGGTCTGCCAGGAAAAATTATGCATGCGAGATTACTGTTTTATGGTTATTTATTAGTGCCCCTTTGAGCTGTAAGCATAAAAAATGTTTAGTCTCTCTGTAATCTATCTTTCAAATCATATTCAAGAACACAATGATCAAAAAGGTGTTCACAGCATGGCAATTATGGATGTGATTTTCCAAGAAAAACTGCAAGGCAGTTTGGATAATAAGTATGACTGAATTAAACTCTGTGGAGAAAAAAAGGGAGGGGAAAATCCCTAGAGGAGAACATGGCATTCCTACAACTTGCCTCCACCAAATTCCCCTTCTGCAATGAGTAATTGTGCGATACAACACAAAGACTGAAGAGTTAATGAAACTCTGGAAAGGTTTATGTGATCCATGGGGTATGCACCAATTTACAGGTGGTTTAGTGACAGTAGAACTAATGTAGTCTGGTTTGCTGGGGCTTTTTGCCTCTCTAATAGGATCATAGAATTTGTCTGGTTGGAAGGGACTTTAAAGCTCATCCAGTTCCAAACCCCAGCATGAGCATTGACACCTTCCACTAGACCAGGTTGCTTACAGCCCCATTCAACCTGGCCTTGAACACTACCAGGGATGTAGCAGCCACAAACTTCATTGCATGCCTTCTCCAGTGTGCACAAGACCCCTCTGAGGCTGCAGGAGGAAGGACTGAGCTCACCTCACTGCCCAGCTCACCACAACCATGGAATACAGAGTATCTCACAGGTTCCAAGAGTCAGCAAGCTGTGATTCAGCACTACAAGAACCTATGGTCTCCCTCTGCACAGACTGCATAAGCCTTATTTTATTAGAAAACCAGGTTATAAGGATCTAAGTATCAGGTAAACCCTATTATTTGAGTTCAACACACTAATCAATCCCTAGCAATGCTAACATATGAAGGATAATGAAGTTAAGGCAACCCAAAGCTGGGCATACTTTGAGCCTCTCCACTAGTCTCTAGAGACAGCATCGTTTATGGTTTAAAGACTCCAGTAGCATGACCTGATGCTGTCATCTTTTACCCAGACTGGCATAAGACAACCAAATGATCTCACATTAACTGTGCTTTCTACTTCCTACCTTTGCTGCCCAACATAGCCACAAGAAAGGGAGATGATGAGAATTTAGCATTTTTGTCTGGATGTGGACGAGATAATTTACTTTATGTATCATTATCTGAAAAAAAAATTAACCAGATTATGTGACAGTTCAGCAAGTGCCTGGCTGCGTGCACGCACCCTAAATGAAGTCTTCTCACGTGTTCCTGAATAAATGTATATTAACAATATGTGCCAAATATACTCTTGAAGTATTAACCCCAACAAATCATGTGCCTTATAAAGAAACTATAGATTAGAAGGCACAATAATTTCATCTAATAAAGAAAATGAAGTGTAGCAAAGCTAACCTGTGAACACAGATTTATAGTATAACTACATCCTGCTGTTTATGGAGTAAATAAAAATTGCAAATGAGGTCCAAAATTTGTTTACCCCTATCCATTAGTAGATAATACTGCTAAACAATCATATTTACAAGGAGGAAGAAGATTTCTGCTAATTTTGATATCTTGAGTTGTGGATTCCTCATCAGGCAAAACAGTCTGTGTTATAGCACAGCTATAGGCTGGGCAGAGAAGAGATTCAGAGCAGCCCTGTGGAGAAGGACTTTGGGGTGTTGGTTGATGAGAGAATGAACATGAGCAGGCTTCAGTGGGCTGCATCGAAAGGAGTGTGGCCAGCAGAATGAGGGAGGTGATCCTGCCCCTCTACTCTGCTCTCATGAGACCTCACTTGGAGTATTGTGTGCAGTTC
>JASSUY010038019.1:690-14163 GCA_032466535.1 Forpus xanthops | reverse complement strand
AAGGACATGGAACTGTTGGAACAAGTCCAGAGGAGGGCCACGAGGATGATCAAGGGACTGGAGCACCTCCCCTATGAGGACAGGATGAGAGAGTTGGGGCTGTTCAGCGTGGAGAAACAAAGGCTGTGTGGAGACCTCATAGCAGCCTTCCAGTATCTGAAGGGGGCCTATAGGGGTGATGGGGAGGATCTCTTCATGAGGGACTGTAGTGATAGGACAAGGGGTAATGGGTTCAAACTTAAACAGGGAAAGATTAGATTGGATCTGAGGAAGAAATTCTTTGGTCTAAGGGTGGTGAGACACTGGAATGTGTTGCCCAAGGAAGTTGTGAATGCTCAATTGCTGGTGATGTTCAAGGCTGGATTGAGCATAGCCATGGGTGACATGGTTTTAGTGTGAGGTGTCTCTGCCCCTGGCAGGGAGGTTGGAACTAGATGATACTAAGGTCCTTTCCAACCCTAACTACTCTATGATACTATGATTCTATGATTGCAAAGAAGGAATGGGTATGCTACTATTCCTATAAATGGAGCCCTGCAGACAGCAGAGCTCATCCTCTTCCACCTGTGGGAGATTGTGTTATGAGTAAACAGGAGACAGGTTACGAGGCAAACTCAGTAATCAGCTATATTAGCTCAATCCTACTGATTTCAATGAGGCTTAACAGGTGTAAATGAGTACAAACATGTCCCTACCTGAGAATTCCTAGTGTCAGATAAAATAAGCATGAAAAGTCCTTATGACTGTCTCTTATTTCTCTCTCTCTTTCTGAACTTGCATCTTTTTCTCCTAGTAAATTTTTTAGAGTATTTACGTACAGAACTTGTAGGAGAGAGGCTGCAAATATGCAATAATATCCTCACAATACATCTTAAACAAGGAATGATTCTTTTGTAAAGGTGACTGGCTGTAATTTGACGCTAAAAGGTCCCTATTTAAGGCTTGAAAGTTTGGATTCTGAGGAAGGAAAACTGGATAAAATACTGACAATGGCTGTTCAGTTTATCAGAAAATTAAAAAGAAAACCTTGCCCACCAAAAAAATACATTAAATAAATATAATGTAGGGATTTTCTCCCTAAGGTCTCCATGATGAAGTGAGTCTCTTTTCCCTGCAGGAGAGCATGTTTCTTGCTTTTTCCAAGGAAATAACTTCTGTGCTTTGCAAAGATGAAATTTCTGCCTCCGAGTGGGAAGTGGGAGCTGAATGTCAAAGGGTAAATTCCATGAGAGATGATAAGTGCTGATGGGCTTGAATTTGCACAATCTGCAACATTCAGTGTCTCCAGGGGAGGTAACGCGGGGAGTCCAGAGGAGGAGGAAGAGAAAATGAGTTCAGGCTGTCATCTCAAGAGGAAAGCTTGGTAAAAATATGTTCAGAATTTGGAGTTTGCCAATTAAATTAGCTGAAACGCCTTAAAATATTTATTTGATGGGTTTGTTTCATGGTACTAAAGAATGGAGCAGTCTCTTCAAGTTCTTGTTTTGCAAAAAAGAGGAGCTGGATGTGGTGGTAGAGCTTATTGTTTACCCATCTTTTTCTTTCTATGTTTTGGGAAAAAAGTCATTAAGAAATGACAGAAAAAAAGTGGCAAAGTAGGAAAAAGAGCAGGATATGACTTTTCATGGGGTTAAACACCTAGTTTAAAATGCAGAAGCACACAATTGACCATTATATCCTCTGTGCTATATAAATTATAGGAATTACACAAGAAAAGAATCTGCTAAGAGCTTGTCTCATGTGAATTTGAGGCTCAAGAATGATATCCAAATAACTTTTGAACCAAAAGTACTCCTATATAATAGAAATACCTTCCAGAACATGTGATAGTGAATTCCAAGCATGGTTATGTAGTAGCGCACATTATAGCACACTGAAAGAACAAAATTTTTTCAGGAGAGCAGTTGTGGGGTATCCTTTAGAGGCACATGCTAGCTCCTCTAAGAATTAATCTAAAATATCAGACTGGCACATATTTGTATGTATATGGATGCAGATATTTACACTTACACATCCATGCATAGACACAGACAAAAAGGGTATCAACAATAAAAGCAGAAGATGTAGATAAATAATCCTAGTGGAACAACTAATTGCTTGGGTTGCTCTTTCCTTTTTTTGTGAAGTCTGGAAGCACAGCACATAAAGCTATCTTTCCATGAGTTAAATGTGAATATAATTTTGCTATCATGCTATTTTTTTCCCCCCAGAAAAGTCCCTTCAGATCAAGTGAACTAGATGTGATTCAGAAATGAGGTGTAGGACAAAGGCTAATATTGTGTGTATCAGTTGTATGGATACCCCATCAAAGTCCAGAGGGATGAAAGACTAGCCTTACTACCAGAAGAAAGGATTGTGAACATATTACAAAAGTCATACAGCCACATGCAGTTGTACAGCATTCTGCAGCAAAGTGGCTTTTTCAGGGACAGAGAATTTCTCCTGGCAGATTTTTAGAGTGTTTTTCCTATTTTCAGAGGTTTTTGAGGCAACAGCTAACAATCTGCTTACCATCATCTTGTAAAACACTACAACAGGCAAAGCCCAGAAACCTTTCACACAGCAGGTCTAGCTGATACCAATGCTATGAGCCTTCCCATAGCTCATTGCACTGTATTGGAAGCTAGAAGCCTCTGTTTCCCCTGGGATCTTGCAGTGAGACAGCTAGTGTACATTCATTATCTTTCTGTCAATATGCACCTTTAGACCAGTGAAGTTGTAACCTTATTCTCAACTTGAATCAGACAACTGGCATCTTCTTTGCTTCAAAGGCAGCCTGGATCTGATGTTTCTCATTCCTACAACCATGACTCCTTTCAGCCTGTACCGACCTGTTCACCGCTGGATCAATACTGTGGGATCAGACTCTGACATAAATGACAAATGACATGAAAGCACTGCCAATAGAGAAAGCCAGGAATCATAAGCCTTGCAAAATATTCTTCATTTCCTGGTGTATTCTAGGAGTGAGAAATGAGCCAAAATGGAAAGAAGGCAATTCTTCATTTATCAAAAGCATCAAGGAATCAAGAGGATACTCTCATTTTTATTTTCTGCAGGTGGAGAGGAATAGAAATATTCCATAGCGTGGAAATTCCTACCTACTGTACAGCAGTTTAGGGGTTTAGCAGTCTTATTTGTTTGCCTCAAAATTGAGGGAATTGACTTGTAGTGATAAAAACATCAGCCTGACATTGTCTTGACAGAGGAATTTCTGCTAGGGATGTTGCCTGGTGACTCTTTGAAAGTCATTCTTCTATGGCTGAGCATCAGCAGGAGAATATAGATGGTAATATGGACAGCAAACATTGGAAAATTATCATCTTCAGCACAGATTTTTACTTACTGTTTTTTAAAAGATGGTAAGTTACAAATAAGGGGTTTACCCTCTGAATGTATGAGGAAACATGCTTCAGTTGTAAAAAGATGAAGTGCAAAACATAACTTCTGGACAATGTATTATATCAGTGATACGTATGTGGGAGGGGGACCTTGACTATTGCACAGTATCTTTTTAAGGCACCAAGAGAACTATTTAATAGACTATATCCAGTTATTACTAAAGAGGAATAAAGAAATAAAAACATTCTGGTATTTACTGCAATTACAAGAGAGTCAGCTGAAAAAAACTAGACAAGATAACTGAAATAGGGAATATATCCACAAAGGATCTTACATTGGCCACAGTCATGAAGATGTCTGACTACCTGTGTGGTGTCCTGGAAGGATTTTAAAAAAATAAAGTGTATTTTATAGTGTAAATTTTCATAGAATATATGTGTGACTGACAGCTCTGCCTGGTACATTTCTCCATTTAGTCGTGGAGGATACAAAAACGAGACTGTGGTAGCTAGCATTTATAAATGTCCAGACAGATGGAAGGGCAGGTAAAAGCAGTGAATCTGGCCAGCTACAAGTCCACCTGATCAACCAAGAGCAAAACACATAATGTGACATAGTAAGTTGGTAAAATCAGCCTCAGTATTGAAGAATTAATACTTCTGTAACACGGAACAGGAGTGACTACAAAATGGTTTTTTTATGATACTCACATAATAAAATGATAATTGTATTTCTTGCACTCTGAAAGACAGGAATTTTATCATAGTCTTATTCTTTAGGCATACAAGTGCAGAACCACACAGAGAAGTCAAAAAAACTAGTGTATGTATCAGAAATGGGGATTCAAACTCAGTTCAATATTGAAAGCATAGCTAGAAAACCACTGAAGAAATATGGCCTCAATCTTTCTTGCTGGAATACACCAACCACCATATATCAAACCCTGGAAAATGACATTTTTATATTAATAGGAAGGAATATGTCTCTCAAATCAATGACTAAACTCACATTATTTATGAGTCCCACCCATAAGTAAATGAGGAATGGATTTTTTTTTTGTGGATTCTTTCTGTATAAAAAGCAACACAGTTATTCTTGTCTAGACTTACATTCTAATTCACCATTGTTGGGTAGATTAATTATCAATAAGAATGAGGTGAGTATGATAATGCAAGTGTTGTCACATAAACTCACACAGGTATCCAGTACAACAATGCAGGGAGTAGTGTGCTTTTTTTCTGCATTTCTTCAAGAGACTTTTGTGTCTTTCTGACATGGATGCTCATGTGTGAAGAGTTCAGTGCAGCTCTCAAGACGGATGAAGTCGTCTGAAAAATAAAACAATCCCAGAAAGCTCCTGGTGTTTCCCTGTGGAGTGCTGAACAAAACGTAAGTTATTTGTATGGAAGGGTAACACTGCAGGGGCAGGATGGGTGGGAGTAGCATAGGCACTGAATTGTGGTGGAGGATTACAGCCTCTGATCCACCTACAGCATAATATGAAGAATTCTTAGGAGGTTCTTTTTGACAAAATAAATAAACACCCATCTACTTAAACAATGAACTTACATGGCATGTCTTTCTTTGACCTACCGGTACCTCTCCTTTCAGCTTTGAAGCAATGAATCATTTGGTGCAGAGAGCAATTTAGAAGCAGGGAAAATAGTTAATCGGTGAACAGGAGCTGTAGGAGATCCTTTAATCCTGTGGTCAATGGCAGCCATAGGCCTGTTTATTGAAAATGTCAGGAGAAACCTGCGATGGTACGAACTTTCCACTCTATCAGGGAAGGAAAGCACACTGTCTAAAATGAAAGAATTTCTTCATGTATTCCCCTCCCTCCCCCCTGAGGAAAAGGCCAAAATCTGGTCATTTTAAATGAGGAGGTTATTTGGAACTCAAAATGTCTTCATGACACATACCATGTTGATCCTTGCTGAATGTGAAGATCCTTGAACAAAGACTCGTGTGTCTGCAGCAACACTGCAAGGAAGGGTCTGAACAATATTCACCTATTTCAAAGAAAGAATTTACTTCTGCACAGAAGACCATCATTTCACCATGTGCCTCTACTAATAGCAGAAGGCAATACTGGAGGAAAGCGACGCACCTGCTTCCTGCTGTCCCAGAGCTGCTCTTGAAGAGGCATTTTCCAGAACTAGCAGTGAGTTTTCTGTAGATCAAAAGTCTTCAAGACACTTTCTGAGTTAGACGAGATAAAGTAGGTTTCCTCAGACCTTCTTAAGAAACAGAAAGGAAGTCTGAGGAACTCAAAAATTGGGCTCTGAAGCTGGAATTTGTACCAACAGGACAGAACATCTGAGTTTAATGAGTGTCTGCTTGACATCAGCAGGAGCATAAGAGGACCAAAGCATGCGGGATTAGGCCTCAAATTAATGATGCAATGAAAAGGAAAAATGCACAGTTTTAGAGAAGATCATTTTGATGATTGATTTTATAATTATTCATGGCACCTAACGTGAATTATCCTGATATTTTTCCTGATGGCATTTATTAATGCATTAAATTTTAAACTGTGCTCTGGAAGACAGTATAATGCAGGCAGGAATCAGAAAGAGAGGTCAAAATAAGGCTGCTTCATGCAATTAAATGGCACATACAAAACCCACCTACTGTTTTGTCACTGTTTTAATCTTTCACACTTATTAAAGGGCTGCTGCAACATTTAGGACTGAATTGTTGTATCAGGTCTTTAAATTTTTTGTGGTATAATCAATCAATGAATCATGAAAAAAACATCCTTTCCAAATGCAGGTTCTGAAAGAAAATTTGTTTAAGTCAGCTTAAAATCCCCTAATACTCTTTTCTGTTTTATTTATACAGTTCTTCTGTGATCCCAGATTTGTGAAAGCCTCCTGCTGTCATACGAGAAGTTCAGACTTCCTTCCTTGCCACACTCAGTACAGATTCCATTGCTTCTGAAGCTGTAGTACTCAAAAATCTGGTTGTATTGTGATCACAGTAGAAACTTGCACCTGGAACAAAACTGTGGTAGTTTTCCCACAGTGAAGCAGGGCTTACTACTCATTACACCATAAGAAATCAAAATTGCTCATAGTGTGAATGGACTTTTTGATTTTGAAGTCAGTGTTTTCCCTGATAAGAATCTAGTGGAGACTGGAGATTTTCATGCAGATAGCTCATTGAGACCTTATCCTATCTTTGCCGTAAGGTAACTATGACAGCTTTAGGATCTAGGGCAATCTCAGTTGCCTTATGTCAACAACAGTGGGAAACATGGTCTTTTGGATAAGTGAGGTGGCAGAAAAATTTATTCTGCACTCTCATGAATATCCAGGTTCCTCTTTATCCCCCAGTAGCATTTCATCTTCAAACAGTAGAGGAATAGGAAAACCCTGAATACTGAGGACAATACCTTTGTATTAAAGGGTTTAAATTTCCATACTGTTCCACAGAACAATGCATCAAAACCCTCTGCATCAGGTGAAATACATACCATGATTGTATACTCTCACAAATAAAAAAGGAGGTTAGTAAGACAAATCACACTGATCAGTATAGATGTTCCAACAGAGCAGAGCTTTGTGAAATGTAAAGCATTCTCCTTAATCTTTATAATTTAATGGAGCTTCCAAAAATGCAATGTTTTTAGCAGTAAAACGTAGGATGTTCTTCAACATATCCCTGACATTAAACACAGTATGTTTCATGCCAGCAGCACTGGCAGGACAACTCATGCTGGAGCAGTCTCTCATTTCAAATAGGGTTGGCTGAGTTCCGTGTTCAGAAAACTCTGGCCCAGCTTCAGCCAGGTGCTTGCTAACTTTCTTTTAAATATCTGACTGGCTGAGCTCAGAAAATTAACTTGCTCTTGCTCATCCCTGGGTGAAAATGTATGAGGAGTAAAGCCCTGAACCTCTCAAAGATTTCAAGTCTCCTGCAAAAAACCACTGAAGGACTGGGATTTCTTCTTTCCATTAGCAGATAGCTGATCCTTTCTACTAAATAATGCTGATGTGGGGGTTGTGTTTGGGTAGACGTTTGGACCACTATCTAGGAAAAGAGGACGCTGGAAGGTCTACTACATAACTTCAGGGTAGTAAGCCAAGGATCAGAGTTCAAGCTACAGCACATTTTTCCATCTCCATCTCAGCAGCTGCCACCTAGTTGCTTTGCATGTACAAATCTTTCCATAAATATTAAACAAGGACATGCACTTTTTCATTTGGATCAGTACTTCAGCTGCGTATGATAACAGTACTGCTGCATGGGCCGGTATTATTTATGCTTACCTTTGAAACCCCTTGGAAGCGTATGATGGAGAAAGGAGGTATTGCTGCTACAGGCTCACAGTTTTCCCAAATTCTCATTTCCTACTCTCCAGTTCAACCAGCAGAAAAGGCAGCCGGTGCTGTGCAGAGCCAGATCTTGCTGTTTTTCTAAGGCCCCTGAGAAAGCATGGAGAAGAGGGCACTGACTCTGTGTGGCAGCTGTGAAAGGCTTTCCAGTGCAGCTGCACACATCCAGCTCTGTGGGAGGCTGGAGGAGGTCTGGCGATGATCTCAGATTAGAATGGTTGGAAAGCCATGCACTGTGTTTCTGTGTATACCAGCAGAGACGCATCAGCCCAGGCACCCATCTCGTAGTAAGGCAGATGGGAGCACCCTGCTTTCCCCATCTGCAGATTCACCAGGTGTGACAAAGACTGAGGTGACAAGTCTGCCTTAGCTCACGTGTCTGCTCTCACCTGAGCATCCTCACCTTTTCTGCTGCACAGAAAGTTCCATTGATAGCCAAGGGGCCACTTAATCCCTTCCAAAATGTTCTTCCAGTCACCTCTGCCTGGGGCGCTCAGGGGTTTGGATCTTTTTTTAGTGATAATCTGCCCATCACTTCAAGAGGCCCTGAACTGATGGTATCCAGCCAGCATAACGGCTGCCTAGTGATCAAAACGAGATCATCAGCACTAAATGTACATGATTTCAAGTCTCCTGAGCTACATTTCTTCAAGTGTGTGTCATTATTCTTCCTTCCATACACTCTGAAAAGGAAGACTGGTTTAAAGACTCTCACTTCAGCTGTTTATTAGCTGAGTTAACACAAACATTTCATTTTGAGTGCTTGAGCAAAGTTTATGGTTTCTTTTCCAGGGTTGCTGACCTGAAACCTCTCTAACAACACTCTTGGGGAGAAGCACAGGAATGTTCTTCTTAAAATCAATTTCAGATAGCTATTAACAGTCACAATCAGTATAGCAATAGAAACCAAAATGCAAACCTCATTATAACACTTTCTAGGCCTCTATCTGTTTAATGCAATACTTTATAGCTGGCTTAGGATTGATATTTCCTTTGATGGTGCTATTACAATGGCACGTAGTATGTAAAGAGGTATTAATCTTGTCTGCACTGCTCACAGCCTTTGCTGACCTAAAAATTAGAGCTCAAATTCAGAGTAGGTCTGTGTTTTACTGTGTCACAAGGTAGAGCACTGTTACCCTGCTGGTAGAACAAATGAGTGAGCTCACAATTTTTCTGCCTTAGGTGAATGTTCTTGCTGGCTACAGAAATGCAGAAATCATGGTTATTGAGAATTTAAGCTTATTTTCCAGCTAGTAAGAGTGCAAGCAAAACTTCCTGGTCCTTCTTTTCTCATGTTAGCTGCTTTGGCAGACAAGTCTAATCCTGTGGCCAGGATGGTCTCATAAATGTTTAAAGCGTTGGTCATGCACATCAAGCATAAATCCATACAATGTTTCAAGTAGACAGTACAGTCAGTTTTTCAATTCTAAGAAGCCATCAGGATGGCACAACTCATTTTTGTGTTATGTTTTATAAGACATTCTTAAAGAAGTGCTTTCTTCCCACAAGAGCACTCTCCGGTTTCTCCTCAGCTTGTTTCTTTTAATGTATTCCACACTTCTCCCTGGATTAAGCAAAGCAACAGTCTGCATGCTGAATTTGGAGTCATCTGCAGCCCAAGTATGCTGTGATTAAAAATTATAGTGCTGGTATCCTAAACTAGATTTTAATAGGTACTGTGATAAAAGAGATGTTATTGTATTGCCAGGCTTGAATTAATTTTCCTTATCTTTCAGTCTTTTAATTAATTGTTTTTCTGTCCTTCCTTTCGTGCACTGAGAGTCCAGTAAGACCTAGTGGGCACTGGGGAAATGGGGAGAGGGGAGAACAAACGGAATATAAGGTTGTAAAAGCAACAGTTTTCTTAAATAACTGGAGCAGTGTAAAGGAAGGAATTAATCTTTTAAATTAATTAGACACATTAGGAGAAAAAGATTAAAAGGACTGGGAAGTGCTCTTTTGTGATCAGCCTGAAGTTATGAATCTTTCAAATTATACCTGGCATTATTCAATCCCTTCAAAATGAAATGGAGTTTCACGTTTTAAACAGACCTTCAGAGTGTGGGGAAGAGGTTAAGTTTTTAAAATATAGTTGTTGCTTCAGAAAAATTATTGAAAGGAATGAGAGGAAAGCATAACATTGTCTCATACATGTCCTAGAAAGTGAGGTTAATGGGGATCACTAGACTGATTATGACAATCTGTTTCATACTGATAGGTATCAAGGCTCACCCAGATTTCCTGAAACAAACCCATTGAAGTTTTAGGTTGTATTTCATTCTTCTGAAGAACTTCAGCTATGTACCATGTATGGAGAACAGGTCATCACTGACATCCTATGCTTTTGACATGTAAAGAACTGATGACCTAAGGTATACCTGGGTAAACCTTGTGGCTAACCATGCCAAGCCTAGAAACACCATCAAAGTCCCAAGCTGGTACGAGATCCCTTCCTTATCCAGAAATAGGGATGAGTCTTAGGCCATATTGACCAAGATACTTGCCAGGTACCTAGAGTGTTTTAGCAGAGTTCTGGTCCAATATTCTTGCCTTTATTCAGGACCAAGCCTCAGTGCTACAGAGGAGAGCAAACCCCCCACTTTGTGCAATGATGCTAATGAGAGATCCTTTTTGATCTCTGGTGACAAATGGTTAAGCCTTGAAGTATGAGATTTAATTATTTTCATTGTCTTCAGTTATCTACAGTACTAACAATATGTTCGGAACCTGAAAAGGAGGAGACAAACAGTGTACACCTCGCAGTCTCCTGCTGTGGTCTCCCAGTCAGGCCTCCCTTCATCTCAGTGGTATTATTGTCCATTCAAAATTTCAGTTCACTCATTTCAATACAATTTTCAATTTTTCAAACAGGCAAGGATTTATTTCTTCCTCACCTAAACTCCAAACTCACCCACTGAAATCAGCTGCAAATAGAGTGGTGAATTAGAATGTAATTGGCTTTTCTTAAACAGGGTTTTTCTTGTCCTGTGACAGAAAGGAACAGTCTTGGGACTGTGTTATTATTCATCTAAATAATATATGACTTAGTCTAATTTACAAGATTGACTCACAAGATCAAAATGAAGCATAGGATGGAAAATACCTGTGTGTTTTCTTGTTCTTCAACAGTTAAAATACTGAGATGAGTGAACACACCTGTATTATAAGACCAAAACAAGGATGTAATGAATAACTGATCTGGTTTTCATTTGACTGGGAACTAATTTTCTCTAGCTAAAAAGTTACTGATTTTTATCTCCCCAATGAGAAGAGTAATAAAGATAACTTCATAGCACTGGGTTTCAGATGTTGAAATTCAGTGAACAGCCCCAGAGAGTTGAGCTTGTTTAGCCTGGAGAATAGAAGGCTCCAGGATGACCTTATTGTGACTTTTCAATATATAAATGGGGGCTTGTAAGAAAGATGGAGTGTACTGTCCAAAGCCTGTAGTGACAGTATAAGAAACAAGAGCTTTAAACTAGAAAAGTGTAGATTTAGATTGTACTTAAGGTTTTTTTATGATAAAGATGGTAAAAAGAGGTTCCCCACATAATTTGTGTCTGTGTTCAAGGTCAGGTTGGATGGGGCTTTGAGCAACCTGGTCCAGTGAAAGATATCTCTGCCAAAGGGAGATCTTTCAGCCCAAGAGGACTGTTCTAGGTGATCTTTACAGATCCCTTCCAGCCCAAGCTATTCTATATGATGTTATGTTTTGAGCTACCACCAAAACCATTAATGGACACTAAGAATGACCACATTTCCAAAAAGAAACTTGCATTTATGCATATTTATGTATACATAATACTTATATGCGATATATGAAAAATAGCACAGCTTGGTAAAGGATGTGAACACGAAACAGAAAGTAATGTCAAAATTATTACAAAACACTTCTAAGAAACATTAAGCACTTGGGGGCTCCAGTAAGCCCTTTCCTGACAGCAGTATGCAGACCAACTGAACAGCCAGAATGCTGGACAAACCTCTTCCCATTATTCACATTCCGCTCAGTGCGTAAACCATCATGAACAGTGTAACCTAGCTAATTAAGCCCCATGCTGGCTGATTTGTCAAAACATATCTGAGCTACTTCAGATTGCAAATCTGGAGAATGAAATCTCATGGCTTTCTTATGAGACTTGCAGTATTTCCTAAATATTGAGGAGAAAAATAATGGGCAACTGATTTGCCAGTGGTTTTTATTATTGTAATTTACTATTATTATGTAACGTCTCTACTGCCAATGTGAAAAATGTTGTGATATTCAAAAAACAGAAACTAAAGCCAACATCTGTTGGTTTATGATGTGCATTTGTACCTCAGAAGAAGCTCCATTCTCTGTTTCTCCTTCCCTGTGAAGTTGTTTGGCAAGAGACAAGCATCAAGACACTGAAAATAGAGCTATGTCTTCTCACACCAAGCCGGCTAATGGATACTGATGGTCACACCAGAGGGAAGCAGCAGTGGGAGTGTCTTTGTATGGAATAGCTTAACTAGCGTGTGAGATGTTTGGGGCATGTTTTGCAAAGCAGTGTATACTCTTTCAAAATCTACAAAACAAATAAATGAGCACATACTCCAGTAAAGCTGAAAAGCAGTTGGTTGGCTTCAATGTACATTGGATCTTGTCATCTGAGTAATGAAGAGAAAGGTGTGAGGGAAAGCCCTACAGCAGAGTACATGACAGAATGAATTTAATTGAATAAACTAATTTCTTTCTGTGGGAGAGTTTTTAACTGCAGATGCAGTGTGTTATTGTAGGACTAGCCCTGGTTGTGTGAAACCACAAGCAGCTCTAAATTACAAATTCTCCTATTCATGGCTTCTCCCTGCCCTAGCCTTTTCCTTGTCCACACCCCAGATTGCCAGGGAGACAGTAAGTGAAAACAGAACGTCTCCTCGCTCAGCATGGCAGAAGGGCTGTGAAGAATAAGAGGATTCTTTTAGTTTTGCATGAGTACAAAAACAATGGTGAGTTTAATCTTTCAAACACTTTATTAGAATAGATGAGGTTCTGCTACTAAAGGAAGCCTTTCTCTCCCTTATGCTTCTAATGCTTCTGCAGAAAAAATGGAAGCAAAACACCAGCTTGCAGTCTCTATAGTGCATAGGAAGTACTGAGTCCCATTTTGAGGGACTGCCTCCTTTATACTGTCATATTAATAAAGAATGCCTCCCCTTCTAACCACCCTGAAGCTGATTTCTCATCTGGGAGGTTATAAATTATTTTTAGAGGTTATGCAAATCTGCTCATCATGGGGTTCCAGCACCCAGAGAAATAAGAAAACATTCCCCTCACCAGTGGCAGAGGCTCATAGAGAACACCTTTTCATTTTTAAAACTATTTGGAGAGGATTTTGTGCCATATGCTTTCTAAACCATACTGCACACTAAATGTAAGAAACATATTAACATGGTGTTAAGGTTGCACAGTTGCAACATAATTGTGTATTAATGTGCCTATTCTTTACATCTGTATATTTGGTAGTATTAATTTCAAAACATAGTGCCTGATCCTGTACATTCTGCTCGGAAGAACGGTTTTCTCATAGGCAAGTATCTCCTCTGATGACTGCAATTAAGTAGACTCGAACCACAAACAACACATAGATTTTAAATATATGTTTAAAAAGAAAAATAGGGATAGCAAACACTGTAGGCCAGCTGATGAGTAAAATGGATTTTGCAGTGAGTATTTTTTACCTAGGTGCAAACAAGAAAAATATATGTTCATTTTTTATTAATGTCTCAGGTTTTGTACAGTAACATTCTATTCATACTGTAATAT
>JASSUY010038018.1:0-18132 GCA_032466535.1 Forpus xanthops | reverse complement strand
GTTCTTATCTCAACCTGTGGGAGTTGCATTCTTTTAATTCTCCTTCCCATCTCCCTGGGACTGGGGAAGAAAGAGGGAGAAGTGAGTGAGAGAGCGATTGCGTGAGTTTTGAGAGCCTCAAACCACGACAGCCCCGTCCAACCTGACCTAGAATACTGCTAGAGATGGGGCAGCCTATGCCAGTGCCTCCCCACCCTCATGGTAAAAGCTTACTTTCTTATTTGTAATCTAAATCTCCCCTCTGTCAGTTCAAAGCCATTTCCGCTTGTCCTATCCTTACAGGCCCTTGTAAAAAGCCCTTCTACAGCTTTCTTGTCATCCCCTTCAAGCTCTGGAAGCTGCTCTAAGGTCTCCCTAGAGCCTTCTCTTCTCCAGGCTGAACAAGCCCAGGTTTCTCAGCCTGTCTCTGTTGGAGAGGTGCTCTATCCCTCTCTGCATTTTTGTGAATTCCTCTGTACTTGCTCTAGCAGTTCCATGTGAGATTATTAATACCATCTGGTATTTTGTGCTCAATGTGATGTGTCAACTACCAGTTGCAGAAAAGTGTGATTTACGTTTAGTATTTGGCTAAAAAAGGCATTCTGTTTAATGAAGATTGATCTAGGAGGCATTTTGAGACTAAGCTGTCTGGCACTGGAATAATAGTGCATTAACTGTAACTCCTGCATCACAGAAGTATGACTTTTGACACCTCCATATTGACTCTTATTATAAATAACTAAAAGCTTTCCTGAGGCTAACCAGCAAAATAAAATTTGTAAAAGATCAGTTAAGTAGTTTATTCAAACTATTTAAAAAATATCTGGAAATTAACAGGAAAGTACTTTGTTTCATTGATTCACATTGCATGCACGTGGAACTGTATCCTAATACTCAAAAGCCTGGTTCAAACCTTAAAGTATTTCTGCACATTTTATCTTCTATTTGTTGACTGTCCTTTTTTATTTAGTTATTATTATATTATTATTACATTAAATAATAAAAAGGGTGCTGTAACGCATTGTTACACTCTGCTTTTGTACTGTCCTGAAATTGGGAAGATTTATATTCTTTCTGCTTTTAACCCCTGGCATGGAGGGGATCAGTGAGTACAGGATGAATGTGTGTCCATTTTGTGCATGTTCAGATGAGCTGCTGTCATTAATCAGATCTTCTGTACTGCTCTCTTTCCTAATTTTCTTGACATATCTGAAGCTTTTTTTACTCTCAATACTGCCTGGGTTTAATTGAAGCATGATCTAATCCTATATTTATTTAATGTGGAAATTAATCTTTTTGCATTGTATTTTATAACTTTATTGTTAGGGCTTGATTAAAGTTGAAAATAAATTGGAAGCATTTAACTCTGAAATGGCTCAATTTTCTACCCTTGTAATGCCAAGTGTGTCTGCCCAACATTTTCTTTCTTTCTCTTCCTTTTTTCTTTTTTCTTTTTTTTTAACATGAAATTAAGTTTAGTTTGTTGCAGAGGGCTCTGTTCTGACCTGACCAGTGCACTTCCATCTCTTCCTCTGTTCTTCAAGTGCTGTAAGTTCATGTCTGCATTGGGCCTCTTAGAAACTTGGTGACAGGTTTGAATCCTGTTGCGAGGATGCCTGGTATTAGCTGTGCCAATAATAGTTCTTTCTCAAATCACCATTAATTACTCACTTCATAGCTGATCTATGTGAAAGAAAAAAAAATCTGTAGTGCTTTGGAAATGGAAGAATCTTGGCCGAATAAGAGAAAACCGGATGCATGCTTCAGACTTCTTGTTTCTGTGTTACTACTTTTACTAATCCTCACTGCACAGAGATACAACATGGCTGTAAACTTGACTTTCATCAAGAGATGGTGGAGGGCATTGTAAGGTTTGCAAAAAAATTGACTGGCAAAGGAACCCTTTACGAGCAATTGTAACATGAATTTGGTAGGTATGTCTAGAACAAATGTGCAAATTTGGAAATATAATTCAATTGTAATTAAAGCTTTGCACATAGACTTGTTGGAGCGACTGCTGCTGCTGAACCCATGACGGTAATACAATCCTAGAATGGTTTGTTTTGGGAAGGACTTTAAACATCATCTAGTTCCAGCACCCCTGCCATGGTCAGCGCACTTTCCACTAGACAAAATTGCTCCAAGCCCCATCCACCCTAGCCTTGAACACTGCCAGGGATGGGGCAGCCACAGCTGCTCTGGGCAGCCTGTGCCAGTGCCTCGCCATCCTCACAGGGAAGAACTTCTTCCTAATATCTAATTTCAATCTGCCCTCTGTCAGTTTAAAGCTGTTCTCCCTTGTTTATCTGATTGTGCTTTTTACAGTACCTGCCACTGTGAAAAACACCTCTAGCTTTCTTGTAGCTCCTTTAGGCACTGAAAGGTGCTCTAAAGTCTCTTGGAAGCCTTCTTTTCTCCAGGGTTGTGGATCTGTAATTCACAACTTTTCTCTCTGTGATTTTGTTGATCAGTGCTCATGTATGCAATTTCTTTACACATAAAGCTAGCACTGTGCTCATGGAATTAGTGTGCATTTTTTGTACCTATGAGGGCATATGCTGCAGTGTTTTACACTGCTCTTCCATGAAGGAATTTATAGAAGCATGTACTGCCTGGAACTGGTGGAATCATTCCTGGAAAAATTTGGGTTGGTGTTCTAGTTACTTCCTTTTCTGTGGTTTGCAGGGCTTACTTTTAAATGTTAGATAATTTTTATATGTGAATATTTTTTATATGCTGAATGCCAACTTGTTACACTTGGATTAGACTGCAGCACTATAAAAAAAGGAAAAAAGCAAACACAAAAAGACAACCCACGCACAAAAAAAATCTGGAAAATATCGTATTAATTTAATCAGCTTGCCAAATTATGTTGTAAAACTGGAGTGATCAGCACCACATTTTGATATACCATGCTGAGGGAATACACTTGCTACAGTGTATTATAGAATGTTTTAAAGTGTGAAGTACTAGTGTATGGCTAAAGGGGGTGTGTTTTATTTTTTCAGTGCTCATTGTGCTTTTAGAAATGTAGAGATACATTTATGCTCAACTTCTGTTCCCTTACTCTAAAAGTGCTTGTCTAACTTTGACATTGGGCAGTGACTAAATGTTTGATAACCTATGTCATGTTCTTTTTATCATTAATTAAAAGTTTAGGTTTACAAATACTTGCCAAGCACAATGTAAGACATGTTTGTGCTGAGCACTTCTCTTTGCCCCCTCAGTTTGAAAACGATGTTGGCATTTTTTTTCAGGAAGGTATGTTTGAAACTGTATTGAGTCTCCTGTGAGTTGTTCAAAGAACTGTTACAAAGTCAGTGTTTTGAGCTTAAATAGGGTTTGGGGTATTTCCATTTTAGTGAATACGTTTGAGCAGGAGTGTAATGTGTTGGTTTTTGGTTTTTGGTATTTTTTTCCTGTTGCAAAGCAAAGTAGATTAGAACTCTAATCCCTCATGCAGTTTTGCTGGAATTCCACTTCGTTTTGTAAGTGGATTGTCTTATAGAGTGTGTTTTTAAATTATTTTAACTGGACATTTAAAGCATTTAGACATGACTATGTGTACAGTTTGCATAAAAATTTTAGTATTGCAAAGCCTGCATCGGATTAGTATTTCACTGTGTTCTTTTTTTAATACACCAAAAGTGGGAAAAAGCCTTGATTTTTCCCTTTCCCAGTTTTAGGCAAAATCAATCACTTCTGTATGGTGATTCTAGCATGCTTAGATTTTCCTATAGGAAATAGGAAACATAGGCCTGTTGCACAGAGTACTTACTATGAAAAATGTTAGGTGCACCATTTAGGAGCATTGTGCCATTAATATGCAGTGAGTTCTTCATGGGTCAGTCCTTTAAAGCCCTAAATTCCACTTACGACAAAGTGAAATTAGCTGGGATACTAAGACCCTCTTTTGTTCAGAATACCACGCTATTTTGCATGAGCTTGTAATGGGGGAATGTATCTATAGATTGCTTTGCTCATGTTCTTTACTGGTTTATTTTATGTGTTTCATAGAATCATAGGATCATAGAATAGTTAGGGTTGGAAAGGACCTTAAGATCATCTAGTTCTAACCCCTCTGCCATGAACAGGAATTCCTCCCACTAAACCATGCCACCCAAGGCTCTGTCCAACATGGCCTTGAACACCGCCAGGGATGGGGCATTCACAACTTCCCTGGGCAACCCATTCCAGTGCCTCACCACCCTTACAGTAAAGAACTTCTTCCTCAGACCCAATCTAAACTTCCCCTGTTTCAGTTTGAACCCTTTCCCCCTTGTTTCCTATCAC
Organism: Forpus xanthops; assembly: GCA_032466535.1. Taxonomy (NCBI): domain Eukaryota; kingdom Metazoa; phylum Chordata; class Aves; order Psittaciformes; family Psittacidae; genus Forpus; species Forpus xanthops. The sequence goes on along the minus strand of JASSUY010038018.1, from coordinate 13,860 downwards.
TACAGTCCCTCATGAAGAGTCCATCCTCAGCATCCCTGTAGGTCTCCTTCAGATACTGGAAGGCTGCTCTGAGGTCTCCATGCAGCCTTCTCTTCAGGCTGAACAGCCCCAACATTCTCATCCTGTCTTCCTATGGGAGGTGCTCCAGTCCCCTGATCAAACCTGTGGGCCTCCTCTGGACTTTTTCCAACAGTTCCATGTCCTTTTTATGTTGAAGACAGCACAACTACACGCAGTACTCCAAGTGAGGTCTCTCGAGAGCAGAGCGGCAGGATCACCTCCTTTGACCTGCTAGTCATGCTTCTTTTGATGTTTCTTCAGTTTTTTCAAGTAATTAGCATACCAAGTCATTCCTTGCATAAAATAAGTAAGATATCTGACTGCTAGTGTATCAGCTGACATTGGGAAGTGCTGGAGTCCTATTGCACTGTAAGCCTAATTACAGCTGCCATTATTGCAAATGTTTGCCTTCAGTCATCATGTGAGACTCCAGGAAGAATGTCTGGCTTCTGTGGCAATTCACCAGTAAATGGTTGGAGGGAGGCAGGGGAACTGAACTTGCACGGAACCTCTCAGCAGCTGGTTACTGCTCCCAGATATTCCTCAGGAGTCAGGTACGCTGTACTCTGACAGAAGTGTCTTTTTAAAGTTGCTCAGAAGTAGGTCGGGTTTTGCGCTAGGGTATATGTACGTGTGAGCTAATAGATGAATGAGTTTGAGTACCAGATACTGAGAATACTTATGAGGAGCAGGGAATGCTTAAAGATAGTCATTAAATAAATTAACTCGGTTTAGTTACAGGGTATGTGTCCTCTTAGAATGTTGATTTAAAGCCTGCAATAGTGATTGCTTGTCTCTGTAAAATTGCAGTTTTTCAGTGCACTTAATTTTGTAAGTCCGTGGCATGCTGCTGCTTAGATTTACCAATTTGGTGGTGTTTTTTAGACTAGAATTTTATTTAATAAATGACACTTTCTGATTCTTTAAAGCCCTCGTTTTTATTATGTTTCATTTTTTTAATGCATGTAACACTGTGGGATCTCCACAGAGGTGGTGTGCTCTCGGCAAAAGTGATGAAACTGTTTTTGCCATGTTTGCACTGCAGAGCCAGGCAGAGGATCAGGTTCTGCACTTGGTCATAGGTCTTGGCTCCACTGAGGTCCATAAAAGTGCACAGGGACTGTGATAAGCAACACTGACATAAAACCTCAAAACACCAGACCAACCACCCCTCAAAAGCCTAACCAAAACCCCAACCAAAACCATATATGCTTCCATAATACGACATCATGCATAACTGCTTTAGTGAATTCAGCTATAAGTATTGCACTCTTGTACTGAGATAATTCTGCTCTCCAGAATGCATTGAATTACAAGAACAATGATCTTTATGTAATGTTGATAGCTGCGAACCAAATAAAATGTTAATCATAAAAGACTTTCTCCATTAAGTGATAAGAACTCTTTGTAATAAAAACTTGTCAGTCTTTTATGGTTTAGGAATAGTTTAACTATGTTAAGTTCTCTTTGTTTAGACTTTATACAGCATCAATCTCCCTTATTTGCTACTCCAGTGGAAACTTAAGTTTAAACAGGGTGTGTTGGGACTCTGCTAGTGGATTCAGTGGTTGATTCCACTTTTGATAGTCTTAAATTTTAAGTGCATTAAATTATCCTATTTTAAACTTCATAAAATGTCAATTTGCCTCATTTTGCTACTCAGTGCAAGTCATAATTCTGAGTGGAATGTGCCACGGCTCTGCTAGGGGTAGATGCAGCGATTGGTACAAGTCTGCGTAAGTTTAGAATTGCTTTTTGTGATATGCTTGATGAAGAGAGCTAGTGTGTGTTTTTGTGGAGCTTGTGGCTTGTTTTGTCATCATCATTGCACATCATGGGGGAAGTGGGTGATTCTTTGGCGCTGATATGTACATGTTGCTGGCAGGATGAGTCAGTCATTCCACTGTATCTTGCTCTCTTTGGACCTATGTTAGTCTTGGGGTGCTCCTGGGTAAGAGGCTGGGGTTGTCTCCTTGAAGGAAAAACGTGGAAGTAGTTGCATTGAGCAAAAATAGCATAGGAAGGTGCTTTTGTTGGCTTTTTTTGTTGTTTTGACTACTCAAATGTCTGTTCCTGTTTTGAAGATTGAAGATCTGTATCACTGATAAACTTTTCATTCAGGCATTTAATTTAATTTCCTCAAGGATACTGTATCTGATGGTATTCATTATTTAGGTATCTGTGTAATCCTGAGTGTTAGATACTTTAATCTTTATAATGTGAAATGACAAGACAATTAGATTGAAATAAATGCTGTGTGAAAAGCATTTATATTTATATATTATATTTGCTATGCTTCAGAATCCCTTTGTTCTTTTGTTTCAAGCATGAGTAGTTAGGTGGTTCTGTTATGGATGCTGAACTGTGACAGTTCATTTTCCTTATGCACCCTACTGATGTAGAGGAGAAGAATGCTTGAGGCATTTGTACACATCCTGAAAAGAAAGGAGAAGGATAGGTTTTTATTTGATGGGTTATTTAGATTTTTTGTGCACATGCTTTGTTTTTGTTTGAGTGGTAGGATTTTTTTATTTACTTTTTTTTTTTGCTATATGTTGATAAATGCTAGGCAGCTTGAGTCTACCTGTAGATAATTATCTTCGTAGAGAAAATAATGTTTTTTCTTATGTTCCTTGCTGCTTTGTTGACATTTTGAAGATGCTAGAACTGAAGGAAAGCATAACGCTGTCTCTACAATGGGGATTTCTTAAACTGCCTTTTAACTGCCAGTTGTGTCATCTTTTATTAAATGGTTATGCTTGAAATAATTTTCCTTTGGGAATGTTTGACTTCCCATAGATATGGAAGTTGCTTTGGCATTCTGGGGGTGTACTTTAGAAAAGAAATAAGGGAAGCCAGAGCTGATGCTATCGCAGTAGATACTGTTTATCCTGCATTAAATTTTATGGCATGGTGACAGAGTAAGTCTCAGAGAGTTGCTTCCCCACAAGTAGATCATGCATCTCACATTTAACGTCTAAATTAAACTGGCCTTGGTTTATTGTTTGTTAGTGCAACTCAATGGTACAAGGAGTAAAACCCCAAACTAATAAAAACATCACTAGGGTGTACTAAAATTACTCATTTAGTAAGTGTGATGAATGCACATTCTTTCAGTTAGTAGTGTAGACATCTAATCGTATCAAACCGTAAACATTTGGTATTCTGTGAAATGAACATTGTCTATAAATTCACTTAAAACTGCTGTTCGTATATCTATGGCTGTAGTGTGAAGGACTGGTTTGTTTGTTTGTTTGTGTTTTTCTGGGCAGACAACTAGACCACAGATGGAGGATAACCTGATGGCTTTTTGAATTTTCAGAGAAAGCGGTTAGTTTGACTCACTACTGTAATACCTCAAAACCAACCAAACCAACCAACCCACAAAAAAGAAAAACCCAAGCTAAATAAAACAAAACATTCCCCCCCCCCCCCCAAAAAAAAAAAAAAAAAAAAAAACCCACAAAAAAAAACCAAAAAAAAACAACTAAACACCCCCTCCCCCCAAACCCAACATAGAATCACAGAATGATTTGGGTTGGAAGGGAACCCAAAGACCGTTTGGTTCCGCCCCCCCGCCAGCAGGGACACCTTTCACTAGAGCAGGTTGCCTAAAGCCCCATCCAGTCTAGTCTTAAGCATTTCCAGGGATGGGTAGCCACAGCTTTTCTGGGCAGCCTGTTCCAGTGCCTTGCCACCCTCACAGGGAAGAACTTCTTCCTTATATCTAATCTAAATCTCCCCTGTGTCACTTCAAACCCATTCTCCCTTTTCCTGTCCCTTCCTGCCCTTGTAAAAAGCCCCTCTCCAGCTTTCTTGTTGGCCCCTTTAGGCACTGGAAGCTGCTCTGTGGTCTCTCTGGAACTTTCTTCTCTCCAGGCTGGACAAGCCCAGCTCTCTCAGCCCTGTCTCCATTGGAGAGGTGCTCCAGCCCTCAGAGCATCTCCATGGCCTCCTCTGGAGTTACTGCAACAGGTCCGTGTCCTTATGTTGGGGGCCCCAGAGCTTTGTGCAGCACTGCAGAGGAGGTCTCATGGGAGCAGAGTAGAGGAGTAGAATCCTCTCCCTCAGCTTTCTGGTCATGCTGCTGGGGATTCAACCCAGGACACAGTTGACTTTCTAGGCTGTAAGCGCACACTGCCGGATCATGTTGAGCTTCTTGTCAACCAACACCCCAGGTCCTTCTCAGGGCTGCTCTCACTCCAGTCTCTGCCTAGCCTGTATTTGTGTTTAGGATTGCCCTGACCCAAGTGCAGGGCCTCACACTTGGCCTTGGTGAACTTCATGAGGTTTTCACTTGCTCACCTCTCAGGCCTGTCAAGGTCCTTCTGGGTGGCATCCCTTCCCTCCATCATGTTGACCTCACCACAAAGCTTGGTGTCATTGGCAAACTTGCTGATGGTGCACTCAGTCCTACCATCCACGTCACCAACAAAGGTGTTCAACAGCGCTGTTCCCAGTACTGACCCCTGAGGAATGCCTTTTGGACTCAGGTAGTGAGAGGTGGCCAGAGGGATTTACTTGAAGAGTAAGTGGACCTGTTGAAGAGAGGGAGCTTGGCTACTCTATTCTGTTGCTGGATCTCATGTCTGTATTTCTTACAGAATTTGGGATGAGCAATGCCAGCTGTCTCCTCAGGCAGCTATTTCCAGCAACTTATTACCCTTCTTTAAAAAAATTCTGGTTTTGTTGTTTTTTTTTTTTTTTTTTTTTTTTTTTTTCTTTTAATATTGCTTAGACTGAATCTTTCCTGCTATCACTCTTTAGCAGACCCTGGACAGTGCAATATGCCTCTGTCACCTGCAACAGTCTTTGAATGATTTGAAGACTGTAAGTCTTGTTGTCTTTAGGCTGGACAGCCATGTTCCTCTGGTCTTGTGTGATTGTTTTGTATCTCTTAACAGTTCTTGCTCTCCTTTGCCATCTTCTATCACATGAGGTGTTTGCATTGTGCTGCCTAAAGCTGAGCCCTGCCTCAGGGCATTGAGTGGGGGGGAAGATACTTTCCAGGTTCCACAGGCTCTACCCCATCCATACTCCCACTTTTTCTTCCGTGGCATCGTGACTTATCTTCCGTTTGTAATCCTCTGCAGATCCAGGGTTCTTTTGACACCAGAGGAATAATGGAAAAGGAGGAGAATCGTGATAGAAAAGCAGTTTAAAGGTCAACTACATGAGCAAATGGTATGATGATAAATAATAAGCTTCAAAAATGTTAGGACTTCTCTTCCTAAAGATGTTCAGGTGCTTTTTTGTAAACAATGGATATGGCCATTTCTAAAATCACATAAAAAAATAAAAGCCATCAATCTTATGAGTAGAAGTTAATAGCCTATTTCTTTTGTAATGTTATAAGGTATAATTAAAACCTGCTGCCATAATGAAAGTGTAATTGCTAATGTGAATTATTACACCAAGGAGACCTACAACAAGGGAAAGTATCAGGCATTCAGTGACAGTGTGGAGCTCCCAGTTTTGTATTTTCAGCTTCCTATTGCTTTTATAATCAGAATTGTTATAACACAAATGTGGAACACTTTTTATTAAAGATGCCTTTTGCTTGGAGCTTTCCATAATGCAGCATTGATGCATAGGTTTTATTATGCAAAATTCCTGCCATTATGACAGAAAATCCAAGTTGGAACAGGACTGAGCAAGTCATTCTAGTACTGTTCTGTCCAGTCTGCTACTGGCAAGCTGAGTGCTACAGAAGGCCTTTGAGAATTAAATTGAAGATTTCTTTTGGCTGGCTATAGGAAAAGTTTAAACTCTTGTGATCAAAGTTAAACTTGTGGGTAGAATGGTGGAAACAGAAAGCAGATCTTTCAGTGGGCATTGCTAGTATAGTTACAGCATGCAGACCAACATTTGTGGGGGTAAGAGGCTTTAATGTATCAAACTCTCTGGCAAAGTTGTAAGCGTGCATTGATGCCTCCGTCCTTTGATTCTATACCCAGGCCCAGTGTTGCAGCACTGTCACCTGGTTTTCGGTGTACGACTAGACTTTCTCTGGCTGTAATCCTTGTAGTTTAACATCAGTCCAAGCATCAGAAATAATTCTTCCCAGTTACAAAGGTCACTTGAAATTTATCAGGGCATACATTTATTGGATGGTTCAAGTGCTCTTGTTCTAGAATATACACTTAGTCCATAGAGTGCTTGCTCTTCCTTCTGTTGGGGAGATGTAAACATATGAAGGAAATAATAGAAACAACAAATTAGGTCCAACTGTACTGCAGCAGAACTAGTTGTAGGATCTGGCAGCAGGACTAGGTAGGGCTCTGGAGCTCAGGAACATGATTTCAGTCCATTTACTACAATCATCTCTCAGGCTTTATCTTTGCTAGTTAAAATGTTGCTGATATTTGTTGGGCTGAAGGTTGGGGACAGCCTTAATCCATCAGTGTGCATGGGAAGTCTGTGCTGGAATGGGAACCTTCCCGTTTCTTTATAAAATTCAGCCATTGTGCAGTTATGCTTCTATTCCAGGCAAAAGCACAAAACTGAAATGGGGGAGAATGAGCCCTGTCAGTGGGTTGCTGGAGGATGCTTTTAAGGTTGTCTTTTGTGAAGGTTTGATGCAGGGTGGTAGGCTAGAAGAGGCTTTTATTTGTCTTTAAACCAAGCAAATAGGAGGGGGTATAAATGTGTTTCCTCAGCTTATTTGCTCTGTCTGCACCTTCTATGATGACCACTGATGGGACAGGCTGTGAGACTTGCTTCCCATTTCACCTCCTAGCAGGGGAAGGAGGGAAGGCTGCAGAAAGTGTCATGGCAGACACAACATTTGCTCTCTTGAAAACAGTGTTGAAAACCTAAAGCCTGTGTTTTCTCCTGAAAACTGAGACACTTGTAATGAGATTTATATAAGTACTTGTGGGAATTCCCCAATAATAATCTCGTAATTAGAGTGCTGCTGTCAGGTACTCACCTCCTCTTAATTCTTGCTGGGGCTGTCTGCAGCTTGCGAGGTGGCTCTGCAAGTGTGGAGGCACAGATGGATGGAGATGCACAGAACCTTGGAGCTGCTCTCTTGTGATTACTTATAACCTACTTCTTTGGCACATGGACCTTCTGTTGATCAATTAGGGGCTCCTTGTATTTGCTAATTTGTTACAGGATTAATTATTATAACCTAATGTAGTCACCAGGTTATGTGGCAAGAAGGTTTAAAAAAAAAAAAGCAATCTGTTAGGACAAACATTCTTTCTGGCAGACAGCTTGATGTGTGTGTTACTTGGTGTTCATGTCATGGTATAAAAACAGGAGGGTGAATGCACAGAGTTGTAGTGCATTTTAGAAGAGTGGAGGAAAGGACTGTAAATTAATAAGTTGGTTTTAGCCTTGGCAGTTCTGTAGCCAGGCCTTTTTTCCCTTTGTACATCCTGACCTTAGCAACAGGCATAAAAAGACTTGAAGCTGGTACAAAGCATGGGTACCAATTTGAGGTGTTTGGTGCCTTATGACCCCAGGAGAAGCTATTGTTGGGAGGATAGGACAAAACACACCCAGTTATTATGCAGCCTCTGTTCTGTAGGGCTTCTGAGCCAATGCTGGCATGCGCTGTATTCCATATATGAACTCATGCAGCACCTCGTCAGACACGTGGAGCTCTAGGCTCCTAGGTATACAGACATGCTGAGAATTTTCTGAGAGCAAAATGATACGAAATTAAATCACATAATTGCAAACTGGTTTGGGTTGGAAGAGATCATAAAGATCTGCTCCACTTTTCTGTCATGGGCACGGACACCTTCCACTAGACCAGATTGCTCAAAGCCCTGTCCAACCTGATGGTGAACATAGCCCTGGGTGGGGCAGCCACTTCTCTGGGCAACTTGTGCCAGGGCCTCAACATCCTCACAGGGAAGTGCTTCATAATACCTCAATACCATTGAAATCTGCCCTTTTTTAGCTTAAAGCCATTTCCCTTTACTTTGTTTCCTAAGTTTCATGAATATAGAACCGACAAAGTCAGTACCTGTGAACAACCATAGCTGCCCTCATAGCTGTGAATGTGTGGAAGTGTTGAAGACTAGGTTGGACAGGGCTTTGAGCAACCTGTGCTAGTGGAAGGTGTCCCCGCCTGTGGCAGAAGGCTGAAACTAGATGAGCTTCAAGGTCCTTTCCAACCCTAACCATCATAGGATTGTATGATTCTATGAAAGAAGTAAATGTCTTTCTGCTAAATCAGCTCAGGAACATTGAATAAACACAAGAGGCCTTTAGATATATACAGATGGGGTTGAATTTGCTTTTATTCCACCCCCACCTGCTCTCTCACGCCGTGGAAGAAAAGGCAGTATGTCTGTTGTATGCGTGGTTGCAATTGTGAAGGGTTGAGTGCTGCAGGAGGAGTTGTGAGAATCTGGTTTGGTTTCCTTCTGCTGTAGCCATCCTAGCAAGGCAGAAGGCAGCAGGGCACCAGGGGAAGGATGATCCATGCATGCACTGTCCCTGTGCAGCATTGTGCTCCAGTGGCCATGGCCACCTGTAGTCAAGTCTGTGCGAGGGACTGGAAGTCCTGTTCTCTGGTGCTGGAAGCCCCATGAGCAGCATTGCTTTGGCTGTGCTTGTGTGCTGCTACTGTGCACAGTGCACAGAGCCCAAATTCATATGTGCCTTGTTTGTGCCAGCTCTTCAATGCCAAGAATAGTCTTTTACAGATTCAGAGGAGCAGTCTGAGGCTTATTAATACTTGGAAACATTACCTTCTTGTGTGAAAAGAATAATATTAAATTTCTGATGAAACAAATAAAATCTAAACTAGTTTTAATTTAGCTTTCGGTCTTTGTGTTTTCCTTATTGTTCTTCTGAGCCTTTTGGAACAAGTCTGCATAGCTCCTTCATGCTGCAGAAGAATTCAAGCTTCTTAGAGCTGGATTTTACTATATGAAAATCTCCTGGATGTCACAACTTTAATCAGTGTTTGTCCCCTTATGTTTGTTCTTAAATGTTTTGGGTTTGTTTGCTTTTTTTTTCAGGGAACAAATAATGACTAATTCGTTGTGTGTTAGTTACTTGTTAGTGTAGTTTGTGGAGCTGATGGTTTTAAATTTGTTTGAAGTCTTTTATTTAGACCCCATACTCTGCTTCCATTATGGTGATGCTAACACATCCATTAATTTAGCTAATGCTTTACAAAATTGTCAATTTTCTCATCTTTGCAGCCATACATCAGTACTGAAACACACACAAGATGTCACGCCCCCACAAAACCTCTTCAGGAGAATAAACATATTTATGTATCTTCTAAATGCAGTCTGTCTGTTTTCCTGCAGACTTCGTGCTGTGCTGAAAATAGATTTTACTGAGTTTCAGAAGTGAGTTTAAAACATAATTAAATTGAGTTTGCGTAGAAATTTCTTATTCTTTGCTTGTGTGCACACATGCGTGCACATGCTGGTTCCTTGACTGTCAAACCCTGTTTGCTTTTGAGTTTATTTCATCTGAGAACTGATCATCTTTGACTACTGGGTTTCTGGTTTTGCAGTTTACAAATTTGTTTTTATTGACAGCACGTTTCTTGCCCTCTATCTTAATTAAATTTTGCCACTGAAATATTTAAAATTATTTTTTATTATTCTTTTTATATCCATTTATATATTCAATTTTTAAAGTAGGTTAATATCTGGAATTGTTAAAATACTAAGTTTGTCATCTTAATGCTTCTCATTGGCTATTACTTTTTTATTTCACCTCTGAGTTGCTGATGTGTTGTGGAATTTACTTCTGTTGCTTTCATGGCCATTTTTGATGCAGCAACTGTTGGTGCTTTAGCCTGTCCCAGGGACTAACAAGTGAAATGGGCAACCTCTGGAACACGGAGTTCAGTTTTGGTCTCTGCTCTACTAAAAAGCTGTGGATGGGCTGGAGATGGCCCAGAAAAGGGCCACAAAGATGATCCAAGGACTGGGAAGCCATGGAAAGGCTGAGAGCTGGACTTGTTCAGCCCAGAGAAAAGAAGGCCCAGAGGAGACCTTATCACCATGTTCCAGTATTTAAAGGGTGGCTACAAAGAAGATGGAGACTCCCTTTTCACAAGGAATCAAATGGAGAAGACAGGGGGTAATGGACATAAGTTACTCCTGAGGAGTAACTGGGGAGATTCCAGGTCCAGTTTCATACACAAAACTAATCTCTAGGAACCTCCAGGGAGATTCCAATTCCAGTTGGAATCCTGGGGAGATTCCAACTGAACACAAGTAGAAAATTTTTCACTCTGAGAAGTATCAGCTATTGGAATAATCTTGCCAGAGAAGTGGTAGGTTCCCCAATGGTGGACACTTAAGATTCATCAGGAAAAGGTGTTGGGACATCTAGTCTAGTTCTTGCTTGGACCTGATGATCATTTAGGTCCATTCCAACCTGGTATCCTAGGATTCTATGATTCTGTGACAAATTTTGCAAAAGCAGCCAACCTGTAATGACTGTTCTGCACTACTGGGAACCTCATACCGCTTAGGCATCTGTCTCTGGTGACTCTCCTGCACCTGCATGTTACTCTGAACCATTTCCTGGGCTATGGCTGAGGCTCCCACAGCTCCCATGGCTCCCACAGCAGCCTACTTGCAGGAAAGGTGGAATAAAGTGCCTTCATCTAATCCCCATGCAAGCTTACTCATAATCATGGAATCACAGAATGGTTTGGGTTGGGAGGGACCTTAAAGATCATTTAGATTGATCTAGTCTGTTGAGGTGGAGGATGAGAATAGTTTCTCCGTATGTCCCATTACATTGTCCCTCTCAAGCAGTTTGTCCACGTGGGATCATTCCTTCAAGGGGAGGGAGGAATTTGGTGTAAAGCATCTGGAATTTGGAAGTTGATTTCCTCCCTCCCTTCCTCTCTTTTTTCTCTGCCCAAAACTTGCACAAGTAGTGTCTCCTGCCCCATTTTTAGAGCAGGAGAAATTTCTGGCCTGGCTAGATGAAGTTCCATGTGAGAATGTTTCCTCATTTCTGCATTCCCACTGGCCTGAGGTGTCAGCAGCCTGTGGGACCTCACAGTTTTTCTATTGCCACCTTGTGATGGCTTATCCCATGAGTGGTTGTATTGCTGTCTTCACCTACAGAACACCAGACAGGATTCCTGCAGTGTGCTTCACCTGGCATGTCACCCACCTTTTGCTTTATTTAATAACTGTATTGATCAGAATTAGTGGACATGCTTGAAGTGGGATAATTAGCATATTGCATTAAAAAGGAAAATAAAGATGAAAGCAGTTAGGGAAACCTGCATTCTCATGGCAATTTCCTTCTTATTTACAGCATTTCCCGCTGGCTGAGAGGCTGTGCTGCCAACCTCTCTGGCAGCAAATAAACTGTTTCTGGAATAATTTAAATGAGAAGCTACAGCATTCCTGACTGGTGGTGTTTTCCTTGTGCTACTTTGCTCATCCAGCAAAGGAAAAGGGGATAAAATGCAATCTAATTTTAGAATAACCGTGTTTTCAATATGAGTGCATTCATTTTAGGTGTTACTTAGTGTAATGAATTTTTTGATTTTGTAGTGCAGATTCCACATGAGCAATTAATATATGGCAGGAATTGGGAGAATGGGACTCTTGTAAGGCTAAAAAGAATGGTTCTCAACATTTTGTGTAGGTTCAACTGGGAAATAGTGACAAGACAAATACTGCCTAATTTAATTATATATATGTATATATATATATATTTTTTATGGTTCTGGTTTTCCACTGAAGTTCCAAGTTGGAAGGCATTAGCTGTGATATTGCTGTTATTTAATTGAAGCTGTTTCTCTTATGGTTCTTCTGACTTTCATTACTCAAGCAAGCTTCTTTCTCACTGTTTGCAGTTAAACGAGAAACCTTGGTATGTTTACAGCTAGGTATCTGCAGTTGTGCTGTTTTCCTATCCAGGAACATTTTTGGGGAAGGATTATATTCCACAGAAAATTGAACTTTCAGTATAAAACATAGAAAAAAAATATATCTGTATTAGATGTGCAATATTCATATTAAATTAGTTTTAAAATGGTTTTATACAATATTTTTTAACAGCTCTTGATTTAAAGAAAAAGAATGTGCCCATAAAGTACAGTTTATTGTATAATGAGCTGCTCATAAAAACAAAGAGCAGTATTGATCTTCCCTGGTATCCTCTATGTGTAATCAGCCTGGCTGAATTAATCTTATACAAACAGTCTTTTTTTGTTTTTATCTTTCCCCTCCCCCCAATCTATTTCAGTGATTAAAAATGCACGAAGTGCTTTAATTAAACCATCCGGTGTTTGCATGCAGGGTATAGTTTCTTGGAAGAATGATTAGTTTTGTGTATGAAAGAATTATTGGCTCTGTCGGCAAATGCATCTGGCCGTGGGCAGTTGGTGCAGCGATGCAGTGTCTGGCTCTGTGATGTCTGGCAAGAGGTATCATGCATCCGGGGTGTCTTCTCATTAACTGGAACAGCAAAATAATTCTGCTTTAAATTCAAAAATGCCATCTTGGAAAAATAATAAATTAGAAGAAAAAGTTGGTGAAAGTAAATCAAAATACATTCTATAAAAGCTGAGTTACACATTCACAGGCACACATACATATATACATATATGATGCCTTTTAATATCTACAGCCTAACCCTACAAAAACATGAGCACTTTCTGAAAGAGTAAAAGAATGATTTCTGCAATTATACAGTACGCTTTTGGTCTTTCAGTAATTTTAAAAGCAATATTGTTTGCTTTACAAGTGATGAGTCTGCTGCCCCCCCAAATACATATGTTACAATGATTTTTTCCTAAATTGCATTTATGATGTGATTTTGTCTCAGGGTTGCTGTCCTTAAAGTTGCATGTTTTATCTTTTAACTTTATATGCTTAACACAATACACCCAAATACACACATGGAGTATGTGTGTGTATGCACAGTATGCATGTGCGTTACTGTAGATTTGCTGTTGTGATATTTTTCATGTGGCACTTAAGTATTAGCTTTTTCTCTAATTTTGTCATTAGGATATTTTGCATGGGTTGACTGAAATCTGGTTTAAAAAAAAAAAAAAAACTTCAGTTATTGTTATCCCGTTTTAATTGCTACAGCCTTAGCCAGGTTTGTTAATTCCTGTTGTTCTTGATCCTGGTGTTGCTCAGTGATCTCTCACAGGGAAGGTTTGAAGTAACCTCTGCTTCTGCTTCTTGTTTTCATAGCAGTTGGATGGCACTTCCCTGATTTTCCATTGCATGGTCCAGCTAATGCATTTTAGGTAGTATTCATGTAATTACATGAAATTTCAAATTAAGTAGGAGTAAACAGGGCTGTAAACATTGTCTTGATTTGATGCTGCAATACAGATTTCATACTGAATGAGTTATGTGTGGGGGCTGTGACTTGCGCACAGGAAATTGGACTAATTTGGAGATTGCTAGACCTTTTCTTTGAAATCTGATAATTTTCTTGTCCATAAAGTAAAACTTTCTCTACTGCAGCCATTATGTGTATGCTTCCCTTCCAAGTGTAGGTTGCTTTGGGTTTGGAAAGCTAACTCATGATGAATTTTCCAGTTATTTTGCTGTTAGGAGACTTTCCAGTTTAAGCTCAGATTGCTTTTTTTTTCCGTCTTTTTTTTTTCTTTTCCTCTTTTTTCTTCTTTTTCTTTCCTGCACATCTTCAAGTTGTAATCTGTATTGGCTGAACTTTACTTGTTACTTTCTGTGTAGACTGGTCATTTGGCTGGTGTAAGTAGATGGGAATTTATGGATTAGGTCAGTGTCATGGGTTCAGCAGCAGCAGTCATTTTTCCCCTTTAAGTAGTAGCTGGTGCAGCACTGTGTTTTGGATTTT
>JASSUY010038017.1:0-10431 GCA_032466535.1 Forpus xanthops | reverse complement strand
GCTGAAAATCCATAACACAATACTACACCAGCTACTGCTTAAAGAAAAATGACTGCTGCTGCTGAACCCATGACAGAAGGGATGAGAGGATGGATCAGCTGAACTTCCTCCTGGTATCTATTCTTTTTTTCATAGCCTACATGAACCTCCAATAGGCAAAAAAAGAAGGGAGAAGTTACCAAGTGAGGATCACTAGACAAGAGAGCGGGTCATGGTATGGTGAAGAAACAAACACAATTTGTGTTTCTAGGTCTCTGGCGTGGAGTGGGCAAGTCCTGCAGCTGGTTGAGACCCATATACTCTAGACTCGAACTCCAGGCCAAGCCGAGGTTCAAAGGGGACCCTTGTGGCCTGCCTTAACCCCACAGGAGCATGTTAGCAAGTGAGGATGTAGAGGGATGATTCAGGAAGCACATCAGCAACACTGTCATGTGCCAAGTCAACAACAGTCGCAGACTCTGAAATCATGTCAGGGCCCAGGGAATGCTTTTGCCACCTGGAGAGGTTCCAGATCACAAATGTATTGTAAGCACAAGAGGAAAAGAACCTGGGTTTTGTTGACTGAACTGGTAACCAGGGCTCTTTACAATGCTCTGGCTATGAAAGTATTTCAAAGCAACTGTAACAGTAACACAAAGTACACTTGCTGTCAAAGGACAAAGGGCCAGCCCCATATCATCTTATGGAACAATTAAAAAACACAGATCAAAGATGCCTTGGAGAAGATGGATGCACAGACTCACCCTGGTGAAGCAGCTTGAAGTCTGTGCTGTCCAGCTCCCTCACACCCTGGCTTCGCAGCTGCACTAGGAAAAGGAGGCTCACCAAAACAGGCAGGTTCTTGTTAGCTAAGAAGGGTGCAGACAGCTTAGCTTGGCCATGAACTCTAAACTTAAATATTACTTATATATTACCTCCAAAAAATGTTTTCACAAAGGCTCAGGAGTTTTCAGTTTTGAGGAGGAAACATTTACAGGTGTCTTTAATGTTAAAATATTCTTGATGGAGTCTCACTGTTGGGCCACCTTCTTGTCTTAAGAGCAGACTACTATTCAAACAGGGATGCAGACCTCCTTACTTGCCCCAGATCTCCCAGACAGCTGTCTGCATGCTGGAAGGAAAACAAGGACATGACAAGGAAGTCGTGTCTCCAGAGCACATCTGGTGTTTGACTTTCTGACGGGGCTGTCAGGAACTCAGTTAGCAAATTCAAGGTGCAGTATGAACTGGAGCTGGGGATATTAGTGTCAGCAGAAGAGCTCTAATCTTGCAGAAGCTCCTCTAGCCCAGTGTCCTCTCTCCACCACCAGTTTGGAGGAATAGGTCTGACACCCACAATAGGAAACAGATAATCTGCCTCCTAACAACCCCTGGCACTCTGTGATCAGTGATAACAGGACGCCACAAGTGTCCAAATGTGCAAATACCAAACACGATGTCAGTACAGCCTTCTTTATCCATAACCCTGTAACCTCAAGCTCCACCACACTCCTGCTTTAAATCCCAACCTCTTCTCCAGCCTACTTATCTTGTAAGTCAAAACCACTTTTTCCTCTTGCTGCTTTCATCCCAACTTTTGCATGACAAAACACCTCAAACAGAGCAGAGCTTTTAGAAGTATCTGTGCCTGCCTCAGGAACAAGTAAAAGGTGTCATGGGCCCCTCTCTTAGGAGAGGCAAGGACACTCTAACACTGCTCTCTGTTTCAGTTCAAGCTCACAGGGTGCTTTGCACAGCACCTTTCACAATGGGACAACAGTCCCAACTCCACAGCCAGGGCTAGTAGGGAAAACAGGGGATTTCTCCCAGTCACAACCCTGTTCTCTTTGAGAAACTGAACAGAATTAAGGAATCTGTTGATGCCACAGTTCCTTTTTGGGGATCAATATCATGAATGATTCAAACAATCTCTGTTCCCTGGGCATACTCAGGCACACCAAGCTGTTTTGCACAGAGAAGAGGCAAAAAGAAGGATGTCTTTCAGTCACTAGCTGAGTCCCCACTCAAGCTGGAAGATTGACCAGCACAGCTCTCCCCTTGAACGCTTACAGCAGTATAAGAGAACTTTGCCTTGGTTTAACAACCACAGTTTGAAGCCAGAACAACCTAAATTAGAAAAAGACTTTCTCAATTCAAAGTAAGAAACTCTGGAAAAGGAAACTAAATCAGTACAGATCTGTCCATAAGTTTCCTCATGCAGATACACACAGAAGTTATATCAACACTTCAAAAACGTTTTACCCCAGTGTGCTTCTCTTCAGCCATCGACCTTGCTAACTGATCTTAAAGCAAGACCAAGTCACAGAGGGCAGTCACCTTGTAATGATGCTGAGCTGCTCTCTACCAACACCTGCTGCAGAATCTGTAGGAACTGACTCCGGAGGAGGTCACAGACAAGGACATGGTCATTGCTTTCCAGGAAGATCTTTAGAGTCATCAACACTTTCCAAGCCACCTCCACAGAGCTTGAGCAGACCAGGTCCTGCAAGGGAAGAAGCACACACATTACCTTTCTGCCCTGATTCAGCAGAAGTCACTGCTATTTAATGCCATTATGCTAATCTGGTGCCTTGGGAAACAGACTAATAAAGTACTGTTCAGATGAAGTATGTCCTGATTAAACAGAGAACTGAATAAAGCAGACAGACTCTCATCTGATAGGCACCTCCGAGTAATATCCTGTTTAAAGAATACATGTGGCTATGTAACTCCCATCTAGCACACAACATAGTTAAGGGCAAGGTTTTAGACACATGGGATCCCAAAGCCAGGGCCCTATTTCCAAAAGCATAGATCTTCTGTTCTCCTTGCTGCTTGGAAAACTAAGGTTGCATATAAAAGATGTGTACCTAAAATCAAACTTATGAGTCAGTCCATAGCTACTTATTTTCAAAAGTCTAGCAGCCTTGCATCTGCATCAACGTAACACCTGAGCTGCATGAAACATACAGGAACCATATAAGCAATCACTGAACCTCAAAAAATGGGACTCATGCACACAGCATTCAGCCCATGAGCCTGCTTCTTGGCTCCAGAGCTTTGCCTGGAGCCTCTGAGCTGAGCCCTGCAGCTGTTAGCTTTAACTTGGGCACACCTTCGTTGTTAAGGTATTTAACATTAAATTCACTTGCATGGCATGTACAGATGCAGCTCCATAAAGACCAGGCAGAAAATGCTTGGTAGTGCTGACATAATATGATCATCTCAAGACGTGTTATGTCAGGACTACCTTGGCTCTCCTCCCTGCGTAGTCCCAGCTACTGCATTACAAATGGTACAGCTGAAAGATGTAAACAGAAAGCTGGTCTCAGTAACCAAGCTTACAGCCTGCTAGGACAGCCTGCTACTTTCCCTATCACATAGGAATCAGGAATCTTGACTGGGGTAATGGAGAGGAAATGGCTGCAGGACCCCATACCCAAGGAAAGCAGTTAAGAACAGGCTGCTTGTACTAGAAAAAAGTATCTAGTTCTGAGCTTGATTCCTGCTCATATCTGAGACCTTCAGGAATACAGGTCAGGGAACTGTCTGCACAATCTGCTCCACTGACACAGATCTACTCCACATAACATTCAGGAATGTAATCTAATGCCAGTCAGCCTATCTCCATCCTTTGAGAGAGCAGCTCAGATCTGAAGCATGGAGGAGACAAGTGGGACTGTGTGTTATCATGATTGCATTCACCCCCAGATGAAGACACACAACGCAAAATGGCACTGACCAAGGGCCACAGCCTTCCTGGTCCTGGTAAATGCACCACTGTGTTAACATCTTCCTTCCTACTCAGGAGCTCAAGGTCTCAGATGAAGCCACTAACCATCTGTTCGATCTAGTCCAGACGATTCTTAAAAGCAGATGAGCAAATAAATCATCCCTGGAAGGACATTCATTTTTGTTTCACTGTACCATACAGAGGCCTTTCCATTTTACTAGTGCATTCTCAGGTTGAGATTATTCAACTCCTAAGTTTTCTTTGTATCTGACAGCATATTTATCCCAGGATATTGCACTGTTTTATTAGACCATCTAAATTCAGATTGATTATGCTCTTCTCCAACTGAAAGGTGAAGTGTCAAAGCCTGTGATTTATTACAACTCATTTTAACAGCCAGGACAGAACTAAATTAATTTATGTCTGCAAGAGCACACAGCAATACAGACAAAGGGAAGGAGGAACACTGCACCATTCAGGCAAGGAGCCACTGTTTCTCTTTTGTTTATTGATAGACCTGGGACGTATACACCACATTACAGAGTGCTAAGTTCCAGAACTACCGCCAAAGGCAAGTCCCATGGGACATTTCTCCTCCTGAATTTGATACGTGAACTCACTGATCATTTTGGCTAATGCTCTGCAGTGGTTATCAAATGCCTGGATGTTGCTACCTACTGTCCAGTATCACCCTCACTGTAAAAGAACTGCCCCACACAGGAACCCTCCTGTCAGTCACTTCAGTAAGCTGGGATATTAAAATGTACTTCACGGCCTCTTTGATCATAACAAATACATGCCAGCCTGTAATGCTTGATGGGTGCCCACTCAGAATCAAACCTTGTTTCCTCACTGTCTGCTGACATGGGCTTCAATTGACACTGATACATAGTTTTAATTTCTCTAAAAGGCTGAAAAAGAAAGCTCTTTGCTTTTGTCTTTCCAGGCAAATCTCATGCTCCTGTGTGGAAATGTCAGCCAGTATTTACTATGTGACTGGCTGAACAGTCATGGGGTAAAGTGGCCACTGATGCAGTGGGTGACAGGGGAGGTGGGAGAGATGTGAGTGAGAGGAGGTCTCAAAGCAGCCATCAGCATGTAGATTCTGTCATGATGACATAGGTTAACAGAGCTCATTATGCCAGCAAACACACAAGGCCTGCTACTACTTCAAGGCCCCTTTCTTTCCTGTACTGAATAGTTTTCCCTGCCCCAAGATTTTTGTTTTACCTTTAAAGAGCAATAAAATGTGTTGTTCACAGCCCTGGAAACCCAGGAGTTCTGCAAAAATCTCTGACAAGACTCTCCAGCTAAAACCAAAATTAAAACCCCCAGCGAAAAGGAAGCAATGCCCTCAAGATCTGCTCTCTGCATGCTGCTTTTTCAAAGCTCTTTGTTCCTCATATCCTTCTCATCTATCAGTAGTAAAGCATTTCTCCCAGATAAGAGAAACAGCTTCTCGAAAGGCTGCCATGGAAGAACCTGGAGTATGCAGCTGTGTATCTGGATAGAGAAAGGAATGAGGTTTTTCAAGGCATACATGAGCACCCTTCAGATCCCTTCCCAACCAGCTTTCAAAAGATCCCTTCCTGTTACAGTGGATGGATGGCAGAGAAAGACCCATTTTCCACATCAGGCTTCCCTGGGAGATGGAAGTCTATGTAGACAATCATTGGCCCTTGCAGCATAATCTTTGGCCTCATGTCCCAGGTTGGACAGGGCCTTGACCAACCTGGTCTAGTGGAAGGTATCCCTGCCCATGGCAGGGTGTTGGAACTGGATGATTTTAAGGTCCTTTCCAACCCAAACTATTATATGATTGTATGACACCACTGATGGCTTTAATACCCAAAAAGCTCCCTAAATCACAGCCAGGATGGCAGTCTGTCCTTGTGAAAGTTACATACCAGTAAAATAAGTAAAATGCTGGAATTGCTCTTCAGAATGGGAAGTAATGGGTTAACACTGTTCAGCTGATCAGACATGCCGAAACCATCTTCTTCAATCCCAGTCTGCTTGCAGTCTCTCCAGGAAAACCAGAGTTGGAGGACTTGGTGTCCAAATCTCCCCATAAGCTCAGGGTAGCGCAGGAAGAATTTCAGCAGGAGAGGACAATGGACATAGACCAAGCTTATATCTGGAAGATTATCCAGGATCCTCCTTATGGTACACAACGACCTCTGGTAAATGTGTGGGAGGGGAAAAAGGGAGAGAGAACAGAATTATCACTAGATACTGAATATCAAAAAAGCTGAAGTGATGTGAGTGCTATGAGAAACAGTCACACTGCCTTCTAAGTAGACAATCAAATATATCAGTTAAACATCATTTTGTGAAGCCCATTTGCATCATAAAGGCTAAGAAACTTGTAGGCTTTATACAGTTCTCAAAGCTGTGCAGCAGCAAAGAGCCATATGGGAACACTCGAAAGCCTTCTGCAGAGGCTGTAGATGCGTTCAGGAGACTGAAGCGATGAAATTTATTATATTCCATATGTGAATTCACAGCCTATCCAACGCATTTACACTTCCCACACATACACAGGTTTATTCAGTCAAATCTAATTCCCTGGTGGCTTTTCACAGTTAACTTTCCAGAGTGTAGATGCACTGCACGTTCTTCACTCACTCACTGCTCACCACCTATGTCAAAATACTTTCCTCAAGAGGGTTGATGGGAGCGGGGAGAAACCTTAGTTTCCAAAAAAGGGTCCAAGAGGAAGGAATGAAATCATCTTTTACCAAGTCCAGTGGTTGGCTTTTGTCCTGACAGATAGCAAGAAGGTAAAGTGCAGCTCGGAGTATGTAAAGAGGGGGACAGTCTCCATGGTCCTGTGCCGACAGGAGGAAATTTCTTATGGCTAAAAATAATTCAGCTTCTGGGACAAACCTGCATTCAAGGAGATTGGAGTGCAAACAGTAACATTAGACATGCCTCACCCACCAATACATGGTATATAATAACCACAAAACCATGTGCCTTGTATACTCTTGGCTCACCTGTCCTCAAGGGTGTATGCAAAGTATAAGAGAAGTATAAAGCAGTGTTGGTGGCTGCAAAGAGCTTGATCCAAGGAGAAAGGCTCAGGGGTTTCAGCCAGGAGAAGAAGACTTTCAGCAGTGGTGTAGTTTAATTGAGGCAGACCCTTCTGCAGAAGCTCAGAAATGTCATGCTCTAGAAATAAAACTACTATCAGCAGGCAGGCAGCGATGAGGAATGTTTACAGCAAAGCAGAGTGGAACAGGGGGATGGAAGCATCTGCCTGCCCTAATTCAAGAACATTAAATTAGGGAAGCTCCTGATGTAAGAAATATCAAAGCTGACCTCCTGCCCCACATCCTGCATACAGCAAGCACACCCCTATGATCAGGTGCGAGGTGCTGTGAGACCTGATTCAATGGAGCTGGCTTTGAGGATGAAAAGACGTTTCTGTTTGAGGTTCTCAGCTTCCTGCTGATACTGCCTGTATGGTGACCAACCACTGCCAGTGGGAAAAGTGGCTTTTGTGATGTGAACATTTTCATCTCATTTATCTGGGACTTACCTATTATGGAAAAATACAGTACAGATAGGAAAGCTTTACAGAGTATGCCAGAGGAAAAATCTGCAGATATAGGTGACTATGTGACAAATGAGATTGTTTCAATTAAGTCATGTACAGTTGTGCTAGTAAATGTCACCATGTAAACAGACAGGGCTCCAAATTCTTGAGAATGCATTCTGTGAGTGTTAACTTCTTGTTGGACCAGCTTAAAAAAAAAGCTGCAGGGAGAAACCCCACAACCTCTAAATAGAGCTTATGTGTGACCTCCATTCCCTTCTTCTTTGTCCTTCTAATTATTTCTGTACCTATTGCCTAAAAAGAGGGTGTCAGGGCCTCAGAGTAAATGAAGCCATTTGTCTCCTTCCCCAAACTTGCCTTCCTGAGAAGAAGTTCTCTCTTTCTCTGTTGTAGAGTAAAGGCTCAAGCACAAACTGCAGAGGAAGCTGGAACAGGCCTGATTCAAGGCAGTGTTACTGTGAAGAACAGAAGAAAAATACAGTGCAGAAGGCCAGGAATATCTTCTTCATATTTCCAATCTCACATGCTGTCTGCTAGAACCTCAGTTTACTGAATCATCACATACAAGCACCTGCCCCATCACCACAAAGCTCCAGGAGCCAGCTGGGGGTCCAGACAAGTGAGTAATTCCTCAAGGACAGTCAGCTCACAGATGTGGCAGGTGTGCATGTTGATGGCAGTAAACATGCTCACACACCCTGGGACAACATGAATGTAGTGGGGTACTCTCACAATCATCACACCTGGTATACAAAGGCAGGACCCAAACACTGCAGAGCACAGGCGGTATATGAGGGTGGCTTCCTGCACCTGATTCCACTGGCAAACACCAGGAAGGAGATTCTGTGGCACTATTTCTGTGTCCAGTGATCTTCTTGAAGAACAGGACATAATGAATCAGCTTTGCACTCTAAACTACTGTATTCAGAAGCCTCGATCATTTCACACACACACCATACAAAGGCACAAACATCCCCACTCTAAGTTTCACAATGGTAACCTGGGTTAGGGGTGCTGCGTGTTTCGTTTACTCTTTAATAAGGTGCAGTCATAGGAAAGAGGGGGTAACACACCTCTGCAGGTGCACAGAGAGTCTCCCTAAGTCCTCCTCAACTGAGAAATCATAGCCTTTGCTACAGAAGACCCTTTGCAATGCCGGCTGTTGAAGTCTTCCTCCTCCCACCCATTTCTTATACATTATCACACCACAAGGAACAATGATAGTGGTAATATGTGCCTGGGAAGCCAGAGCTCAGATGAAACTGATGCTACTGTTATTTCTTTTTCAAAACACCCACTTATCTGATTACTCCAAAGCCAGGCTGCTTTATCTCTATCTGCTCATCTCACAACAGAGCGCAGGATTCTCACAACACTCTGTGAATCCACCTGCCCCCTATCTGACTGCTTCTCCCTTCTCCCACATCCAGCTTTTCCATTGGGAGTTGCCATTTACATCTTGCAGTAAGATATAACCACTCTTGAGTCTTTTAGCTTTCCATCTTGCCAAATCAGGTGCATTGAATATGGCATGATCTGCTTTCCCATCTGGAAATGTTTGATTTCCCTGAAATGCATGCATCATAATACCTTTGTACAGAGCAAAATCTGGCCTTCAGCTCCAGCGTCAGTCGGATAAAGGATGAAGATGCTAGACAGAAAGCGAAGACAGAAATGTCAAAGAGACACGGAATGTGCACAATAAGGGAAAAAGGTAGGCAGATCTCATAACCATCCCCACACATCTCCACATCGACCTGGTGAATAAAGCAGGCCATCTCAGTGTCCTCTCCCAAAGCAAACTACTCAGAGTTTGGTTTGTAGGGAGTGTCTCAGATTCATTTGTTTTCTCAGGAGAAGAAGGGAAGATTTGACAGTTTCATGTGTTTAGAATACAGGAATTCTCTACATCAGTTCTCTGATGTTCAAAGTGTAAGGAATACACACAGAGTAAATAGAATTTCCACATAGCAAAAAACTTACCAACAATTCCAGCATAATCACTGTCTACAGGAACAGCCAATTCTGAATATTCCAGAGGGAAGGGTGAAGCTGAGAGAAGTTATTTATCTAAAATGAAATCTGTCCCATCATCATTGCTAGACCAAATAACTTTTTCATCCTGCTGAACATGACTGTGTGCTCTATTCTTACTCATATAAACATGTAATATAATCCTCCACATGAAGTCTTGTTAAGCTCATTGCCTCAGTAATATGCAGTAGCAGTAAGTTACATCAGCTAAGAGCACAGAGAATGTGATCTCACATATCCCCCATACCCAGCTTTTTGGAGAACTTATTCTGCATGTTTGGCACCACTGTGAAGAGGGTATTAAGTGTTGAGATGAAAACCTCCATCACTGATGGGCTGACAGCCCTTTCCAGGTAGTTCTGTGGAAAGAAGAAAAGATCAGATGCATGGTATGCAATAAACACTGAAAACAGCAGCTTTCCTGCCTTCTCAGAAAGTGAGATTTCTAAATTCAAAGAAATGGAGTAACAGCTCTACCAAAATGCTTGGCAGCATGTACACATGAGCACTTCAAAGCAACTAACACCCCCCTCTGCCAACATCATGAGTTATGCTGCTAACTCTGCAAGACATTACATCAAACAAGAAACTTCTTCTTGATTCCAGCTGGCAAACAGTTAGGTCCTTACTGCCCATATTGCCCTGGAGGCAACTGCTTTCACAGCTCAGATGGCTAATTCTCTAGCGTGGCATACAACACAGGACATATGCTTACGTGCAGCTGACTTCAGGAGCACTTTACACCTGCTCTTCAGCATTTTATTGGGTAGTGGCAAACACAGGTATTTAAGCTCTCTACAGAGTCCAGAACCTAAACTGTTTAGAACAAATCAACTCGACACACTCTTGCAGAAGGTCACTGGACAATTTTCTCACAGTCCATTAATTTTTAACCAAGTTCAATGAGCAAGAAGCAGCAAACTGACTCCAGCTTTGCCAAGTGAGACATGCACTTCCTTACAGGGAGGACAACAGCAATTGCACTGCAGTTGAGCTGCCTCCCAAACAATTGCTTAAGAAAATACAAACCAAAACATTTCCAAGCTCCCTGTCATGGGTTCAGCAGCAGCAGTCATTTTTCTTTAAGCAGTAGCTGGTGTAGTATTGTGTTATGGATTTTTAG
>JASSUY010038016.1:0-13014 GCA_032466535.1 Forpus xanthops | reverse complement strand
TTGATTCTCCTCCCCATCCCCTCGGACTGAGGAAGAAAGAGAGGGGAGTGAGTGAGAGAGAGGCTGCATGGGTTTGAGAGGCCCCAAACCACGCAGGGGTGATCTTTACTAACTCAAATAGGATTCTACCTACCAGGAAAAACGATTTAAAAAGTAGCACAATACAGATAAACTGATATGAGCCTGAGAGCCATGACATCTCTCCTAGCGTCCCCAAATTGTACTTCTTCACAGGCGTCTCAAGACTGTTGAGTCAAGAGTGCTGACAGTCTGTCCTGGGTTCAGGTGTAACTGTTGTTTTTCAACTTCTCAGTAGCTAGTGCAGCGCTGTGTTTTCGACTTCAGTCTGAAAACAATGTCTCAGAAGTAAATGATGTTCTAATAGCTAATGGAAAATGCTATGTAGAGAGATATGTCTTAAATCTAGCTCCTACAAATTACTGTAGGAAATAGCCAATACCCAGTAATTCCCACCTTGTGGCACATGAGCACTTTTGGAAGGTAGATGCCCATCTACCTTTCAGAAACCTGAAGTGGGGATAAATGGGAGAAATAAGCTTAAGAGAGAGATCATGGATTTCTTTTAAAAATAGGTGAGTCTCAGGTGCATTTCATTTTGTTTGGAAAACTAGAGTTTAGAATATATGTTGAAATAGTGCTCAGCAGAAGACCATTTCGCTATTGTGTGTAGAAATTCAAGCTCAGGTTTCTTAGACCAAAGCTGAAGGGATAAGAAGGTTACTGGTGCTGAAAGAGAAGAGCACAATTACAAATATGACTGTCTATGCTGGAGTTTGGACAGCATGAGATCAGATCAGCATGCATTGAAGCTGTATTAATTTAAAAGGAAAAATGTGAGGAACATAAACTTGGAAAACTGTGCACAAACTCAACAAGCGAAGACTAAAGCTGATGGGATTAGTAGAGTTAGCTTGAACAAAGAAAATATTAAGACAGATACTGTGTAGGTTATATGAATTGATACTAGATTATGTCTGCAACATTTTGAACCCTAGACTCTAACTACCATGGAAAGGTTGGAATTACTATTCTCATGTACCTGTCAGGACATTGAGAAAGAGGATATGAACAATCCAGCTCAGATACAGTGCCCAAGTCTTCTGAGGACTTTTATACCTTATGTTAGGAAAGATTAAGGAAAGATAGAAACATGGAAATTGATGAGGAAATTAAATGCCTATATACCTCAAATTTGGTTATTTTAGTCATTGTACAACTTCAGTATATGGCAGCTTGTCCTGCTGGTTCTGTGCTGGTTGTATTGTAAACCTGGGCAAAAGGTTTCATAACTGTTTCAAAGATCAAGTACAGCTTTTCTACCTTTGAAAAGCGAGGTGAAAATGGACACATTCAGACTTTTGATGTGTGTTGGGTCTCTTATCCAACCTTGATGGGCTGTGTTTCTAAATCTTTCAGTTTAGACACAAATTTAAAACTACCTACAGGAAGTCAACATTTTTCTTTATACATTGGCAGATAACCATTATTTAGCTTTAAGGATGGTTCTAATTTAATTTCAGCAGTTTTTAAAAAAACATGACTCATTTGCTCTTGAATTCATGACCTTTTAGTTTAAATTAGCAAAACCAAACATGTGTTTACACTATAGCACCCATTAAAGAACTTTGGGGAAAACAGTACTTAAATTTTGGAAGGCTATCACATATTTTCAATTGGACATTAAAATATGTATTTAAAAAAGCAATAAGTCCAGCAGACTGCATAAGATTAAAAAAGAACTACTTTCAGATTAGGTATTTCAACCATATTAAGATTTAAATGTTTTATGTTTTTCCAAAGTTTCAGAAGTCTATAAAAAATCTGGCAGAATATTAAGACTTTGAAGCAGTCAAGCTTGAGATTTTAAATTGACAATCAGAAGAGTTTGGAACAAAAGCAATTCACTCCATTCTCAAAAGCATTACCACTTAATATAGAACCTTTATTTGCTGCTGGAATTACACTAAAATACTTCAATTGTGATAGTGATCTGTGGATGCAATGGATAGGCTTTAGGTTTTTGTAGTTAATCCTCCTGTATGGATAATACAATACCCTGCAAATCATTGGAGATTCATATAGATTCACAGACTAGGGAGTACCCTGGGCTTTCAAAATAAAATACATCAAAATATAACTCATAGTGATCCCTATTTCTCTCAATATATGCCTATATTTCTAATTATATTTTTCTTCTCTCTGAACTACTGTATTATAGAATTCTGCCTCAATAAAATAACTTTTGGCTATCAATCACCTTTGACATGCTGCACATAGGGCACACAAGTTCTGTTGCTAAAATAATAGTAAACATTTATGATTCTGCTAGCAGAAATAACAGAAATAATAGGACAAATATGATGCAGTTATTTCTTCTTGATTAATTAAATGCTGCTGTCATAGTGATCATCCAGTCACGTTTCTGCACAGACTGTTTTTGGATGTTTTTTCTTTCTGATGCTGCCTCTGCTGTTATGTTCTTTGCTTTGTAAGCACCTGTGAAGACCTGCAGTTACGAAGTGGTGTTTGTTATTCATACTGTTATCCGGGCAAGTGGGAGACAGGAATGACTATAGGTCACCATAACCCTTTCAGGTCAAGCAGTTTGGATTCTGCAAATCCCTCAGAGCTGTCATTCTCCCTCCTTTCTCAACAGCTAGCAGCATATCATAAAATGTGTTTTCTGTGTCAAGAAATGAGTAAAAGCAAATCCAGAAAATAAATCTTCTTCCTGTTTAATCTGAACAAATGTTCTGATTATTGTTCTGTTTCTGTAGGAGCAGCTTTAATTTATTTCCAAATTGACTTTAACAACAGTGCCTTAAGATATGTGGGCAGATTGTTGCTGAATAGAACCTACTATCATCAGCGGAACAAGAATGATGCAGAAGCTACTGCCAGGTTGTATTTTGCCACCCATTTTTGCTATACATCTATTTGTGAGTGGTAGTGTCTTGTTCCACATATTTTTTTGATTGTTCTCAAAGCTCACAAGTGCCGAAGAAAAGCATCATCAAGCAAAAAAGCAAAGTACAATAATTGTGGAAAGATTAAGCATTGGATAGACATTTCAAGGAGTGATAAATTGAAAAGGTAGATGCCTTCCTGCTCTGTCTTCTGTCTGCTTTCATATTGATGTATTTTTTATTATTGTTAAGGATAGAGAGCTTCAATATTAAAAATAAGATTACAGCATGAAAGTCTAAACAAATTCACATCTGATAATTCTGTGAACATGTCAGTCTCAGCAATGTGCCTTTTTACTGTGTGCCTCTTTTGTGCACATGCTGACTGTGGCACCCATGTTAAAGCAGAAGTCTATTACTTGTGAAACACCAGCTGTTGATATTTGGCAATTGCACGGGGGAATGTGATTCATTTGTAAAATGACTCTTGCAGTTTACAGCAACAGTTGGGGAAGCAAGGGCACTTCTGAACAAAATTGCAAACATCTTATAATTTTTAATGGCAGCTACCAGAGGTCTAGTTTCTTTTACCTTCAATGGTAAATGCAACTTTAATTAAGCAGAGCAGTAAATTAGCTTCTGGCATTTTGCATCCTGGACAGCAGTAACAGGAAGGAAAACACATGAGGAGTGTGGTAAACTGCAGCAAGTGTTGATGGGAGAGGAGGGGAGAAGAATCCTTTTAGTCCAACTCATGCATCCAAAAAAGATTTCATCAGGCTGATGTCAAACAGTGGTGAAAGGAAATGTACTTTCTTCTTCCCTGAAGAAAACCTGGCTGAATGTTCTTCTGTTCCTGGCATATTTGCTGTATTTGCTATGTACTCCGTCAAATTCGATGTTAAAATACGTTCATTTTTATTATTTATGGAATAAATTAGAAAAGTAATTTCTCCTTCTGTAAAGACTATAAAGTACTGTTCATTCCTGAAGGTAATTAATTCAAAAAGGAGCTATATTATGTGATTACTTTTTTGTATATTTTTAGGAAAAAAAAACAAATAGAGTTTCATGAACTCTGATACAAGCTCATGAACTACTAAATCTATTATATCCTGAGTTTGTTCGTAGTCTTTTAGACAGGATTAGTTTTTTTTTTTTA
Organism: Forpus xanthops; assembly: GCA_032466535.1. Classification (NCBI taxonomy): domain Eukaryota; kingdom Metazoa; phylum Chordata; class Aves; order Psittaciformes; family Psittacidae; genus Forpus; species Forpus xanthops. The sequence goes on along the minus strand of JASSUY010038016.1, from coordinate 8,925 downwards.
CTTGGTGGGACTATATTATGTAAATAGTGGGTTTTGCATTGCTATTTGTCTCAATTTGCTTTTGGAAAATTAGAGACAACACTTCACACTAGATTCTAATGGTAAAAACTGTAATGATTTCAGTATTGAGAATGGACTTCAGTTTCCAGTTTATAGAGAGCATGGCAAGAAGGGAATGATTGCAAGAATATCTCTGGTAATTACCATATTGAAGAAGTCAATTATTGGGCCAGATTCAAAAAAACCCTTTTTGCATTTACCTTCCCTTCTGGTTCAGTGAAATTACATATTTGCTTTTGGTGGTTTATGTCTGCCTGTTTCCATAAATTAGCTCATGCAGTCTGTCCCTGTGACCTCAGGAACAATTCTCCTTCTGTTTTTTGTGTGTCTTCTGAGCACTGATGCTGAGACTGAAAAACTTACTAGAGCTGATAATTGATAATTTGTCCTGTAAGTAAACATAAGCTGTGGATAACATTGAGCTAGATGGGTAACTTTTTTGTATGACAGCCACACACTCCACAATGCATTAGGAGCAAAGGGAAACTTGGCAGCTGCTAGTGAAATAAAAGAAGGGTTTTCTTTTCTGCTTATAAGAGTTTTGTTTTGGTTATCTAACACAGAGTGTGAGATGGAGACTAATGTGTTCATGTTGGTTCCTCCAGTAGCTCTGACTCCCTAACATCAAATCAAGACTTTCAAAGCATGCATGTAGGAAGGAAGGGGTGGTGATTAATATTACAAATTATGTACGTACAGTTAAAAAAAGAGAAAAAAGGTGATGTAAAGTGTGGAGATGTAAGCACGAACCCCATTTCTGGTTAGGAAACAAAATTGTTTATTATCTGAAGGTCCAGGGTTGATATAGGCACTACAAAGTACCCGTGTGTATAAGCGGCTAATACAATTGGTTCGCTATCACCACCCGTGTGGGTATCTTCACTTCTTCATTGGTTGTCTTGCTTGGATGCCTCTTCTTGCTGTTGTCCTCTCATTGGATACTGGTTCCTCGCTCCTTTCTTTCTTCTTATCTTGCCGACCTCTCCCTATAATACTCCCAAAACTTTCCCAGCAACATTCCTCTGCTATCTCAAAGCTTTCCCAGCAGCTAGTCTAGCTCAGGAATCCTTTACAAGGTTTACACCCACAGTAAAGAACAAAGACTGAATGGACTTGGGGCTCTTGATAGAAGGCTTAGTTCTGTCCCTTTATTCATGATACATTTATATTCCAAAACTTTTGCTTTCCCCTCATCACAGTTAATAAAATGCTTTTCAGTGCACTGTGATAAACCTGAAACAGAAACAAAAGAATCAACATCAGTTTTTCAGAAGATTAAAGTAGGAGAGATCAGACATTCAAACAGCAGTTCATTCAACATTCAACAGCATTCAAATCTGTAAAATTTAACTCTGAAATCAGAAAGATGGCTAAGAATTGCTTTTAAACCCAAGGCTTTGCTTTTTACTCCAAGATCACTAATGTTCTGTCAAGTTTACTCTCAGTTGTGAAGAGCATAAGTATTCCCTGCCTATTTTAAATTCCATTTTGAAATGGAATTTCAAATTCTGGCCTCCACAGATGTAATCCTATAAAACACCCTTCATTTCCATTAAGTTATTACAAGCAAAAGTTGTATCGGTGTGACTATAGACCATTACGCATTGTAATTGAATTTTTCTCTCATTGCAGTATTTACTCTTGCTTTTATGGTACTTTTGGACTTCCTCAGTTTCCCTTTTCCAGTTTTATTTCTGTGGACAAAGCCATCCATGTTCTTTTAATCTATTTTTCAATTAAAGAAAAAGTTCTCCAGTTATCTAATGATTATTTTAGTCCCACCATGAAACCCGTTCCAATTGAAATCCACATTTCTTAAATAAAAGGGGACCAGAAGCGTATGCAATATTCTGAGCTTTTTCTAATTTGGAAACTGATTCTGAGCAAAAGTTAATTTACTATTATCTTTAAAACATTCAGGCACTTTGTCATTCTTGCATTTGTAAAGTTGGAATATTACCTTTCATTCCTTTTGTGACATTTCATCTTGCACAAAAAGGAATCACAGATGCATTTGTTTCACAATGACCCTTTGTTTTGGTTTTGGTTGTTCTTTTTATTTCTCACAAACGAACCTAAAAAAAAGCTAGTTGGTGTTGACTTGGATAAAATATATCATTTCAGTGCCACCACAATCAGAGAGTATATTCTAGAGATAACATAAACATGCTATGAGCATAAATATCTTATTTGTATTTTCTACCATTAAATATTAAAAGTAACTTTGGAAATAAAGGTCAAGGTTTTGCATATGTATAATATTTCATAAATATTACATATAAACCTGGCTGTGACGTATGTTACAGTAATGATGTATAGCTATTAATTAAATACTATCCACAAAAAAATATTACATTAGTGTAATATTTCTTTAAAAAAAAATCTATAAAGCTGGTATATCAAGTGTTTTCTACTGCTTTGATACTGCTTGTAGATTTAAGTATGTTGCCTGTGGCCATTCTGCAGCTTTAGAGGAAAAAACCTAGGGATTATAGAACTGACTGTATGATGCTGTGCCTTGATTAAGCAAGACTGAACAAGCAAGAATGGAACAGGAAAGGGCAGGAATTTGATCACAGTAGCTTGAGTTTCTATTATTATTTTTCTTGTCAGTTTAGGAGGTAACAGGAAAAGAAAAGCCAATCTTAAAGGCAATATGAAGGAAACATTAAGTAACAATATATTCATACACATTTCTGAAAGAAAAAGTAACATAATCCACAATGCAGTTACAAGAGCTCTTAGAGAAAATGACATAGTATATATAGAAGATAAGATGCAAACTCTAGGTTTAGGCTTTGATCATGTTTCCTTTGGGATCAACAGTTCATTTGATGATACAGATACAAGTGGAAATGGGAGGGAGATATAAAGTATTTTCATTTATGAAGTATTTGCTAGTCATGGTGGCAGATTTCTTATTGCTACTGCAGGAATGCTATTAAAGATATTGTGAACACTTACCTTTTATTCCCCTGTCAAAAATCTGGACTTGCCTGTTTGAGCATTTCATTTGATCATTGTTATTTGATGCTCTTGATCCTAGATTATCCAGACATACACATTAAGATGAAAAAAATTCAATCTTAGTTTTTTTCAGAAGAGTATGCTTCTGAATATCCAGAGAGAGAGAGACTGGGAGGAAGGGGGTAGGAGAATTTACTTCTCTGTAGGAGGTGTCCATTTAGATTATAGTGCTATTTTGACCAAGAAATAAGTGAGACTCAACTAATTCATAGCCTTTGTGTTAACCTATTCTGCTGTGGAGAATTTTACCCAGGCAGTGGAATTCCTCTGTAAAAAAATCAAGAGCAGAATCATAGTTTAGCATTAAGGAATCAAATTTAGATGTTATGCATTCAGCAGATCTTTGCTTTCCCAGTAGAATTCCAGTGGCTAAAATGCCAGCTTTGAATTCAGTCCAAAGCATTTGAACTGCAGTCTTTCAGGTGTCACATCCTTCATGCGATTTCTTGGTGGTGTTGTGTTTCGCACTTAGTCACTTGCATGAAAAAAAAGAATCCAGGAGTGCTAATTAGCCGAAGGTAATGGCAACAGAATGTGTCACCAACCATTGAAATATAGTCTGAAAATTTTAAAAAATATTTAATAAATCATCACACTTTGTCAAATCAAATCAGTCACTATAATAAACCAATGACAGTGCAGTGCACTGATGTATAGAAAATACTGAGCACAAAATATCACCAGTGATTAACTACCTATCATTATACTACAGACCATAATTCACCTTCCTGAGAAACCTGTTATGACAGAAGGTAGTATAATAAAGTCTTTCAGCAGGTGCCGTTATAATGAGGAAAAGTGACTTGATGGAGTCTATGCATCTACAGAAATGTCTATCTGTTCTAAAGGCAGCATATGCTGACTGAAGCCCTTTAAATGAAGTTACCCTTCATTTTCGGGGACTATGCCTGTTGAAATCCAAATTATGCAAGTTTGTAATAGTAGTAGAATTTGTCCTGTGCTTCTCTTGCAAATATTAAAATACTTTGGCTGCTGACATCATGCTTTTTTTTTTACACAGTTTGATAAATAACTGTTCTTCTATATTTCTAATTATCAGAATCGAATGCTGGCTGTGTTCCATTCACCATTTATTTCACCTATTTGTTCTGCTCTGATTTGCTTTTTCATGTACATCATAAAAAAGTAATTTTAGGAAATAGATTCATTAATAATTGTAATCATAATGCTGTAACTTTAATTTCTTCAGAATGGAATGGAATGAATAGCTGCTATATTGCTTTTTAATTTGCAGGCTGGAAATCTGGGGAGCACAAGGAGGTAAAATGTTTTTACAGCTTAAAAATGGGCTCTGGCTGTTTATGAATACAATTGTAATGGTAAGCAAATGATTAATAAACCAGATGAGGCACAATATAATTAACTTTAAATTTAATCTGAAGATAGTGAAAGTATATGCAACATCTCAGGATTCAATCTTGCAAGCTGTTACTACTGTGGCAGCATAGATTGTGTCAATAGCACAGCAAAACTAGGTGTCATAAAGATACATTAACAGCGAAACAGAAGTGGCTAACGTGTAGCTCTGATTTTTGTGCCATCTGTGACACTGTTGGTGACACCCGAAACACTGCCTCATATACATCAGGATGGTATAGAGTAGGTCACATTTGCAATAAGCAGCCTAAGGGAGCACTTGAAATTCACATCTCCAGAGCTCCTGGAATCTCAAGGGCAACAAAGTAAGTCTGTATTTCGTCCGGTCCATTCCATTTTACCCTTCATTTTACCCTTATTTCATGTCTAAGGATTTGCTATAAAAAAGAGCTGTCAATGATAAAGTTGGGAGCATTTCTTAGCAGCTCTGTGCAGACTGAATTGTTTGAATTCAGTGTGGTGATTCAATTAAAATCAAATTGCAGATCAGGCCATGCTCACCAGCTGTCTGTGGAAATATTTTCATAAGATCTGAATCAGATTTGTAGCATTTTTGAATCTTGCACAGAGACAGCCAGTGACATGCCACTGGGCAACCTCCGGCTGTGATGCTCCTTCTCAGTGATCAGCTCAACAGTTCCTGCAGGAAAAAGTTGTAAAGCAACAGTGCTGTTGTGTAGCTGGGCATCACCAGTCACTAAGGGCAGGGCTCCCCCTTGTATGTGATTTACCAGCACTGCCATGGCTTGGACAAACCCAGTATTCATTGTTTTACAAGCCAGCACAGAAAATGTTGGAAAGTAGTAGAACAAGAGACTGGTTTATGAGAGCAGTAGGAGAAGCTGCTAAGCATTGAACATTTTATCTAAGAGAATAGTTTGGGTATAAGAATTAACATGCTATGTCTTGGGTTATTTTAATATATAAAGAACTGTGACTCCAGTAGATTTATACTGTTTTGTTTAGTTTTGTTTTTGTTGTGTTTTAAGGCCCTCAAGCAGTTCTCTCATTTACTCCCCACCTCCTTCTTCCCAGGAGATGGGATGGGAAGGTAAATCAAAAGAATGCAACTCCCACAGGTTGAGATAAGAACAGTTTAGTAACTAAGGTATAACATAAATCACTACTGCTACCGTCAATAACAATAATGGCAAGGCAAATATAAGGAAAGAATACAACAGCTCACCCCCTAGCCCGACCAAGCAGTGCAGCCCCATCACTTCATACCAAGTCCAACCACACAGTGACAACCCCCCCTCCCCCCCCCCCCGGGTCTCTGCTCTCTGTTTCTACATCCTGGGCATGATTTACTGTGGTATGGAATACTTCTTTGGTCAGTTTGGGTCAGGTGTCCTGTCTCTCCTTCCTCCCAGCTTCCCCCCCTCTCTGGCAGAGCATGAGACTCAGAAAGTTTTCTGCCGACCTAAACATTCAAAGCCATAATTATAAACACTGGTGTTATCAACACTGTTACCAAGCCAAAAAATCAAAAACACAGTGCTACACCAGCTACTATGAAAAAGAAAAAATGACTGCTGATGCTGAACCCAGGACAGTTTTGTACATGATAATTATCCAAATAATGATTAGTCTGAGCAGTTATTTTGAGTGGTCAGTTGGCCATGTCCCTGCGCAGTGTTAAGAGGGTTGGACAAGATGACCTTTGAAGGCATGGCTACTGTGAAGTATTCTGTTATCCACAATTATTTAAAAATTGTCACTCTTCAACCTTGACATCACTAATTTACTGACTCTCATCTTGCCTTTTTAGAAAGCAATTGTTCTGGGATCCTGCTTAATTACTAAAGGAACTGTAAACCACTGCAGCATGCTGTGCAAGTTTCCACCACTCAAAACTGAGTGAGACACTGAATTGTATTGGGGCAGAAACTCCTGACTCCTGATGAGTTCCTGAGGCAGATGACCTATTGCTCCCAATAAGGACAATTTGGTGGTTTTGACAGCTTTAGAAACTGTGTTTAGTTCTGGGGCTCCCAGCATAAGAAGTATGTAAGCCTGTTGGCCAAGTCCAGAGGAGAGCCATGAAGATGATCAGAGTGTTGGAATACCACTATTATGAAGACAGGCTGATAAAGCTGGGATTGTTCTGTCCGGGGAAGGCTCCAAGGAGACATTAGAGAAGCTTTCTAGTACCTAAGGGGCATCCACAAGAAATCTGGAGAGGGACTTTTTACAAGGACATGTAGTGACAGAACAAGGGCAAATGGCTTTAGAATGATTTAGATTAGATATGAGAAAGAAATTCTTTATTGTGAGGGTGATAAGACGTTGAAACAGGTTACTCAGGGAAGTTGTGGCTGCCCCATCCCTGAAAGTCTTCAAGGCCGTGTTGGATGGGGCTTTGAGCAACGTGGCGTTATATTTAGCAGTACGCTTAAAAGGCTTATACAACCCTTATACCCTCGTTGTATTTCCACTGAAACTTAAAGTAGATGTTAAGTAGAGTGTAATCAATCAATTGACTTAAATAAGTTGTCTGCATGTCAAGGGTCTTGAAAACATGGATGGAGAAATACAATCCTATTTTTTACTGAATTACCCCTTACAGCACTGTGGAACTGTGATGTACTGGAGGTTTCATAGCCTTTCCAAGACTTTCAATTTGGCCTCTACTGTTCAGACCACTTTGGCTCTTAAGAGTATATTATATGTACAAACCTTTCATTCATCACATGTGTTCACAAGGTACAGTTCTCCAGACTTCATTTTCAGTAGAATATTTTGCTCTTTGTTCCCTCCACTTTGCTACACAGACACCTGCTGATTGCGCTTGCTCACCCTGCCTGTCCAGTGAAATGCAGCTAACTAGGGTGTAAATTCCCCCTATGGAATTTTGCCTTCCTAAATTTTAAAAGGTGTGGAGAATACAGAAGGCCTTCTACTTCTTTGGCAGCACTAACTCTGCTCAGTTCACCATTTTAATTCTTCTTATTTTTACCCCAAATGTAAGTGTGTTATATTTTAGAATTCATCTTGACAAATTTATTAGTGCTCATGGCCCATATCCAAGCCCATCTTTTCTTAAGGCTGAAGCTAAAAATGATGACGTCTTTCTATGTCCCTGCTTCTGAAGTCTGTATTTCACTCCTGCCAGCAATATTTTTCTTTATATGTGCACATCTCACAATTTAGCATGTTGTTTCTAAGGTCTTTAAAATATTATATGTCAACAAGCAAATCAATGAAAGAGAGGTTACATTAGCTGAATGAGAACAGATGTGTGCATAGGGTAAACTTTTCCTCATTAACAGAAAAAGTGTATGACCTTTGCATTTCTTAACCCTCGAAAATATGATAGGCTGGTGTGGAGGGTTGAATTTCTCTGAGGCTCTTATCTGAGTCATTTGGAATTAGTTGTTACACAACGGTTTATGTTACATATATCAGTCAGATGATGCCGAGTAAATCTTTGTTATACAGCAGGATGTATGATATATCCTAACAGAAATTAATTGATTTAAATAATAGATTTATTATAAGTATATGGTTTTCATGTTTAGCTTTTGATATTATTTTGCATGGCTGTGAATATTTGTGATTATGCCCCAAATTATGTTATGCTACTAAATAGAGAGTTGGTTAAACAGCAGTAACCAACAAGAGCATTTTTCTGAACCAGTCCTCAGTGACAATTTGACGTTTATCACTGACCTATGTGATCTACATGCCTACGAGTGACCCAGGCCCCTAGAAAAAACATGGAAAATCAGCCTCATTCTCCATGGATATTTTCTCATTGAGTGTATGTTTGACATAACTGCCAAACGGTCTGCCAGATTCAGTTCACTTTTTCCTTGCCCCACATTATTCTCATAGTCAATAATTTGATCTTTCAGTTTTAATCCAGATTTGAAAGAGAATTTTAAAGGAAAAAATCAAAAAGCAGGTAAACTGCCAGAGGATTTAATGGCATTCTCTAAAGCAGTCTAACATTTAAGATGTTTTTTATTTTTTCACAACATATTAAAATGGATAACAGATACAGTGCTGGTAATCATAGAATCATAGAATAGTTAGGGTTGGAAAGGACCTTACCATCATCTAGTTCCATCCCCCTTGCCGTGGGCAGGAACACCTCACATTAAATCATACCACCCAAGGCTCTGTCCAACCCAGCCTTGAACACTGCCAGAGATGGAGCATTCATAACTTCTCTGGGCAACCAGTGCCTCACCACCCTTACAATAAAGAACTTCCTCCTTATAACCAGTCTAAACTTCCCCTGTTGAAGTTTGAACCTGGTACCTTTTGTGCTACCACTACAGTCCCTCATGAAGAGTCCCTCCCCGTCATCCCTGTAGCCGCACTTCAAATACTGGAAGGCTGCTATGAGGTCTCCACGCAGCCTTCTCTTCTCCAGGCTGAGCAGCCACAACTTTCTCATCCTATCTTCATAGGGGAGGTGCTCCAGTCCCCTGA
>JASSUY010038015.1:0-11341 GCA_032466535.1 Forpus xanthops | reverse complement strand
CAGCTAATCCCAGTAATAGTTATTTACATTAGGAAGTGTGCACAGATCAATCTTCGTCAATTGGGTGGAAAAGCAATCTTCTGTTGTTTGAAGTCTGAAGAAGATAAACCCAGGTGAATTTAGAGAAGCAGCATCCTTCTTTAAATTAAATCAATCCAGCATGACACTAACTGAAGGGTTCTTGTCCTGTTCCTTAGGAGAGAAGCAGAGTCAATCTAATTGCAATTCTTGGGCAACATTCCTTATTCAAAAAATACGAACTGAATACCAACTGCAAGGATATAAAAATGATCAGAAGTCAAAAAACTACTCATCAAAACCATTCATCATCTGAAAAAGAAGTTTAATCACAGAAAATTCTTTGTAAAACTACCAACGTTACTAAAAAAATTCCTCCAGTAAAAGCTCATTTCAAACAACACATTTCATTTTAGAAACTTAAAGACAGAATTCTCATGTTTTTTATTCCTTGTATGAAAGCTCTGACTACTTTCATAGTAGTAATAGGATTCAGAATATTCCACTACTTATGTAAAAGAATTTAACTACCTTCTCTTGAACCATTTTATACTTCTCTTTGATAAAGCATTTCCTGCTCAGGTTTGCATGGAGCCAGCTTGACACTGCAAACCTAGACAATGGTACTGTAATGCTCCAGAAGAAATGCTTCTCAGACCCTCTTATTTCCTTGCTCTGAAACTGTACTGCACAATTTAGCAAGTTTCCCCTCATTTTGATACAATGCAGAAGGCAAAAACTACTGACTACTGGCAACCTGCACTGCATCTCACAAGCTTAGGCTGGGGCATGGAGGAACAGGTTTAGATCACAAGGCTAAGTGCTTCTACATCAGTTTGATTTCATATAGAATTTGGTGATCTTGAAAGTTACTTCCTCTGGAAAACCTGCACAAAGCTATCAGTCTTCTTCCCTAGCAGTCAATCTTCCAGTTAAGTACAGCAGTTCATGTGATTTTGGAAAGAAATTGGGATTTGTCGTAGCCTATTATGTTTTTTACCTATCAGTGATACCTGGCATTCCCTTTCTCTGACAATTCGATAAGGGCTAGGACAGGTGTCTCTAAGCATTTCTTTCAGGCTGTGAGTTCAGGCTGCTGCACAGACTGGCACCACAAATGGTTTCCAGCAAAGTACTCCAGATAAGCTCTGCAGAGAAATTTCTGCCCTATGGTATTTCCACCTAAGCAACCATTTTAAGCCCTACCAGGTCTTTTTCAGGTGGATCAGTCCCTTCTGAGCATGTGGCCCAGAATCTGGATGCTGCACAAATATATGTTCCTGTATCCCCAGGTCAGTGCATTGTTAAGAACCATTGTTACTTTAATATGTGAGTTCCTAATGCCTCCACACCTCTCCTTGTCACCAGCTTGTCAGGTCTTTTCAGACCCCGCTGCTAAATGCGTTTTAACTCACATGAGAAGGTACTTTGAACCCACAGGGAAACAAAACATTACAGATCTGAGCTGAGAAGTTTTTGTCTTTCTTTTGCAGTTTAGGGTAGTAAACACTCAACTAATCCTCTGCCAAGCAGAGCATGTCCAGGTAAAGGTGTAGGCACCTGAGTTCTTTACACACCAAGGTAAATAGAGATGTAAATGGTGGCCAGAAAGAGTTTGAAGGTCAGACAGCACCCAAACCAGTGAAACTAATGCATCTGAGCACCTTTTACTTTTTTATGCTTATCACAACCTACTTCCAGGGGATATGTTTGGCTTTTGCATCCACAGCCTATGCCTTTAAGTGTACAAAATTTACTTAACGTCCGGCTACAATCTGTGCAGGTATTTGCACTTATCTAAGGTTATAACATTAATTTTGCACATCTTCGTAAATAACAAATAAAGTGCAAGTCACAGACTCCCATTATGAGGTCTCCATGCAGCCTTCTCTTGTCCAGTCTGAACAGCCCCAATTTTCTCAGCCTATCTTCACAGGGGAGGTGCTCCAGTCCCCCGATCATCCTCATAGCCCTCCTCTGGACTTGTTCCAACAGTTCCATGTTCTTTTTGTGTTGAGGACACCAGAACTGCACACAATACTCCAAGTGAGGTCTCACGAGAGCAGAGTAGAGGGGCAGGATCACCTCCCTCGATCTGCTGGTCACACTCCTTTTGATGCAGCCCAGGATGCGGTTGGCTTTCTAATTTCATTAGTTAGCATCAAACAAGGTGAAAGTAAATTAAACCACAAGCAATAGCATAAAATTATCAACTTGACATTCTAGTGATGTGTGGTGTGTATCATCTAGCATTTGTGTGGGGATGGCTTGAAAAATGCCACTACCCTCTTAGGAAACGTAATGTCATTCAGTGTTGTCTGTTTATGTTATTGAAAAAACAAAACAACCTTGACTAGAAGAAGAATTAATATTTAAACTGATGGTTAATTGTTAGTTACATTTATATAATGACCTATACTTAAAAATAGTTTCCCTTTTACAGAACTATGCTATGAGAGGTATAGTGCATTGGACATACATATACTAAATGTTGGGAAGAACTGCAGTTTTTCTCTGGCTTTGGAAGAAATAGAGAGAAGCCACAGTACTTCACTGTACCTGGGAACACGTGAGCTGCCAGCACAGTGAGAAAAGGTCTTAAGTGTGTGCCAAGGCAAAAAAACCCACACATTTGATTGCCCAGGTCTATACTTTTGGCGTACTCCTCATCCCTTTAATCCTTATGGATTTTTAAGTGGAAAAAAATGAACACAATTTTATTCTTCAGTTGTTTGGGGAGATATTAAAGAATGTTACATGGCTTCCCACAAATTGGTGATATATGCCTGACCAAGTTTTCAGGAAAAGCAGCTGTGTCTGCATCTGCAGGCACAGCCCACACAAGAGCTCTGTAGCTGTGCAATGCTCTGTGTGCAGATACATCTCCCATCTGTGTTCAGTTAGATTAAAAAATTGCATGCAATGCAAGTGCACACATATGGGTTCTTCTTCTGAAAATATGATCCCTTCAGACACAAATGGAAAGCATAATTCCTACTGATGGACATCTACATCAAGTCGAACGTTGTATCTTTGTTGCTATATGATTCATGTTCAATTTTAGATAGAGTTTAATTCACAAGATGTATATGAGAGTTGAGTAAATACAATGCCAAGAAAATATATTCTCCTTTATCTTAGATATGGCATATCTATGAAGAGCGTATTTTATTGTAACTGAAGAAGATTAAACTACAATATTTTATCCTGTCTTTTTAAACTGTTTTTTAGCTGTGCTTATTCTTTTTGTTGTATTTCAGGTTATTTAGAGCCCAATAATGCAAGTTCAATGGGAACCTGAGACCCAGTACAGGCATCTACTTTTGGCAGCTACTGAGTGAGTAATAGTTCAGCAGACTTACTCTTTACCTACACAGGGCACACCCTCAGAGCAAAACCTAGGTCTAGTAATGGACAAGCTGAATGAACTGAGAGCTAAAACGCCTGTATGGACATAAAATATGGCAAGAGCATATTTGAAATTAAAAAAAAAATATACAAATTGAGTGTAATACTATAAAGACTAAATCAAAACCACACTCACATAATGTACATAAAACTTGTCATGAGGGTTCGGAAACGTCACAGCTTACAGATTTTATAGAGTAGTAATAACTAAAACATACTGAAAACACATACAGAATGTGTGCAGTGTAAATCATGAAAGGATACAATAGAATTTGACACAGAATCTGTCAAAAGGCGTACCGTGTAAAACTCTATAGGAACTGAAGAAACTCCACCAGGCCTAGGACCAGTAGTAGAGAGAAATTCAAAACAAGCCTTCTGCAAGTTTCTCTGTTACGTGGATACAATTTGTCTTTGTGCAGCCAGGAATGGATCTGGATGTTATAGAATATTATGTAAAGTAATTCTTGCTCTTATGAGATTTCCTCTTCATGTTACCTGGTTAATGAGACCTGGAACAGTCAAATCAGCTTCCAAATTGCTGGATGCAAATACAGAGCCAAAGTCTACCACTGACTTTTCAATGGATGGCAAATTTGAGCTACTGATTTCTCATGTTGAATGTACGGAGCAATTAACTCTAAAGATATGACAAAAGGTGCTGTAGAAAGACAGGGCAAACCTTTGATGAAATGTTCTAGGAAGGTGGAGAAACAAGTGGAAATGCCAGTTGATGAGAGGCTGAATTGGGTAATGCAAGATTTTGATAAGTGGGATGTTAGTTCAGGGGTGGAGAGGCATGGCAAGAAGGGTAGTAAAATCCATCATATACCAAGAATTTACACGATACTAAGTAACATGCTTGGTTGATATTTCCACTCCAGTAAACTTCACTTTAATTTTGCAAAGCTGCTATTATGTCTGCTAATGCGGAGAGACTATCAACACCATGGTGTTAGAGGATGTACTCAGAAGCACAATTGTCTAAATCAAGGTCTAAATTATTGGCAGCTATGGAGAGAGAAAACAATACCCTGAGTATTTTCCACAACTGTAATTCCAAAATGTATTTTGCATGTCATTATTTTAGACAGAATTTTGGTATGAGCTCCTATGATTTTCTTTGAGGCTTGTGTACTTTGATTCTCTTCCATGATCTTATACCACATTTCATTTTTTGCTTTTCTGCTCCCTTTGTTGTGTTCCATCTGCTGTTCATTTTGTTGAATCCAAAGTGATTTAATGATCAAGCCAACCAACAACACTTTACCATTTAAAGAAAACCATCTCCTTTACTTAGCTTTCAGCACAACTATAGTATAAACAAAGATGTTCAATTTATTAATAGCATCATCTGAAAGCATTTTGCAAACATTCATTAACCAGTGTCCACATTTCCTTTTGTGATAAGTTATTCCTGCCTTTGCTGTTTACACCTGCCTGATCTGCACCTAGATTACTGTGTGTAGTCTTCACACTATGCTGTGAACTGCAACATTTGGCACTCCAAGAGAGATTCATATAGCAACTTGTGTTTAAAGACAAACCTTGAGGAAAATTTTAGCACTTGAGGCCAAAATTTTTATTTTGAAGGTACTGCTGCTTATAATCACCTAAGTTTTTCTATGGCAAATTCTGCCTTTGATCAAGCAGCAGCTGTGTGCCTTTCCTCTATAAGGGATGTACAGGCAGGTGTCCTCTCTCACACCAATACTCTGCAAAGACCCATGAAGGAGGTGACAGGGTACCAGTGACTACTGAGAGGCCCAGTCCAGCAGCTTCCCCAGCATATATCTGTGTCACAACAAAACACAGCCATGCTCAAAACTCCTGCCACACATGAAACAAAATGTAGATGCTTTCAAATTTGGATGTGTTATCTTCTGACCACTTGCAATGTCGGAAGGTAGCTGATGCCATTTTTCCATGCTGCAGCACACACATTATTTTTTTAGTGTCTCCCAGAGGTCACAAATTGAAAATGTTTTGGAGCAAGGTATGTTTCAGTACCTCGGATTCATCACAAGAAAGATGCCCTGGCCATCCATCTCTTATTCGGAGGAATATTCAGGAACTACAGCCAGTGGTTTGTGGAAGATTGATGAGAAATTTCAAGGTTTCCTGGGAATCTGTATCCCATTTAGGGACAAGACTCGCTAATGGGAAGGTGCCATGTCCTACTTAATCACAGGTTGAGAGCTCTTTCTAGAAAGGCATTTATGTTGGGTTTTGCTGAGGTAGAGTTGATTTTCTTCACAGTAGCTGGTATGGGGCCACGTTTTGGATTTTTGCTGGGAACAGTGTTCATAATATGGGTATGCTTCAGTTGCTGCTGAGCAGTGCTTCCACAGAGTCAAGGCCTTTTCTGCTTCTCACAACACCCCACCAGTGAGTAGGCTGGGGGCACATAAGGAGTTGGGAGGGGAAACAGCCGGGACAAGTGGCACCAAGTGACCATATAATGGCATGCTCAGTAAATAAAGGTGGGGAAAAAAGGAAAAAGCAGGGAACACTTGAAGTGATGGTGTTTGTCTTCCCAAGTATCCACTATGCATAATGGATCCCTGCTTTCCTGGAGATGGCTGCCACCTGCCTGCCCATGGAAAGTGGTGAACGAATCCCTTGTTTTGCTTGTATGCAAGGTTTTTGCTTTACCTACTGAACTCTCTTTATCTCAATCCGTGAGTTTTATCACTTCTACCCTTCTGATTCTTTCCCCATCACACCAGGGTGAAATGAGTGAGTGGCTGTGTGGGGCTTAGTTGCCAGCTGGAGTTACATCATGACAGTATTACAGCAAAACCCCGTCCTAAGGTCAGAGTGATAAAACAACCAAAGCTTCCACTCTTTGATTGATGTTGTGACCAAAGCCCCTTGGTACTTACAGACTGGTATAACACAGCTGTTTATCTACTGTTTTTTCATTACAGATGCATTGTCTTTTCCACCCATCTTGACACAGTCTCTGGTATTTATATCCCTCCCTCTGTTATATTTAGCAGGGAATAGGGTCTGGTTCATTTGATTAACTAGCCATTCTGCAAACAGCCATAAACACCAATCAACCCCCATGCAGTGGGAAAGCTTTAGGGCCAGGAATGGTAAATAACCCTCTCCTGCCATTGCAATCTGAGCGAGGGAGTTGTGCAGTCTATCTAGATTGGGTATTTTATGCAAACTGATAGAAGAAAGAAATGTGATTACAGCCTGGTTAAAATGTTTCTTAAAATATTCCACATGGCACTCTAATCCTCTCCTCCCATAGCTGGGCTATTGAAAGGAATTGATTTATTGTAGTCACATTTTCAAACTGGACAACTCTGCCATCTAAATCAAATACCGAGACAAAAACTACTCGCTGGCAATTTAACTAAAGAGAATAAAATAGTGGAAAAAACACAATTATCATTACTCTTCAGCCTAAGGAAAGATTCTGCTTATTTAACAGAAGAATTTCGGCTTTATTTTCAGTTGATACTCTTTAAGAGAGCCAGCTTACCTCCCTAGCATGCCTTCCTCACTATGCTCTTCTTACTTCTAAATTTTTAAGCTGATGACTGGAAAGTTCATTCCATCTACATTTCTTTCCAATAACAGCACTCAGACAACATCTCAGTTGCTAGAATCAGGTCAGAAAAAGACAATAGCAGGAGGCATCATAATACACTGTTTAGAAAACGTTACTTTGTTTGGCTTTCTAAGGATTTTGTTGCATATGTAAGGTGCCATGCTAATGGCAGAAAATGAAAAGTTTTCTTATCATTTTAACTTGTCACTGCCTATGCAAGTACACCACTGACACATCCAAGTCTTGCAGGTCTGAGTAACAGGAGAGTGGAAACTATTTTTCTACATCCATCTGACCCTCTACTCAGCTGGAGCTGCCACATTGCTGAGTATAACCGCGCAAAACCTGCAGGAGCTGAACAAACTATGCAGGTAATGTTTAGAAAAGCTCTTCTGAACTCCCACAAAAGAACTCAGAGAGACAATGTCAGAAGGCAGAGCCCAAATACTGTCTTCCCAGGCTACTCTGTGGTCTTCCCCAGGAACCATTCACAGCCTATATTCACAGCCATGACTTGCATGCAGAGTTCTCATTTTAGTTCAAAGCACTCCTCTCCTAGATTTCAGAGCCCTGCACAGATATTGGGAAGAAAGCTGTGGGAAACTGCTGAATGGGATTTGAACACTCCCTGAAATATTCAGTGGGAGTTAAAGCAGCGCATTTTCATTTCACACTGCTCCGGAGGAGGCAAGTGGATAAGGCTAGAGAGCAAAGCATCCTCAAGAGGCAAAGATCATGCCCTGACACCAGACCATACTGCAGCCTGACAGTATCCATCCTGGAGACTTTCTGCTTCTGATAATTATCCTTTAAAGAAATAATCCCCTATATACCAACCTCAGGACTTTGTTGACATGAACCTGGTTTAAGCTCATAAAAGTTAATCACATGTTCTGGCACTCTGCTGGGTAGGACACCAGTTATTTTTGTGTAAGAATTATCCAGTTTGAACCACCAAATCTGGTGCTTCAAACTAGTTCTCTTCCTCCTTTCTTCCTCCTTAAACACAACATAAACATACTTCTTTTTCTCAAAACACTTGGGGTTCAAGAAATCAATATATTCCAATAAAATGCAGTTTTGCTAGAATATTTCCCACTATGTATATTCAGATGACTGAGGACAATGTCAAAAAGCAGCCAGGATGCACAGGTAAAATTTTGAGTTCCTCTCTTGTGTTTGAAAAATAAGTCTTTTCCATGCTTTATTTCTCTAGATGGTATCTTGGACCACACTGGATTTTCTCCTCCTTCCTGTTTTGAGTCTAAGATGACTGTAAGGGCAGTCATATGTTTTAGTTAGAGCTTCTGATACTTAGACACTTGATACTTCTAAATGTTAGAAACGTAGTTTGATTTTCCTAAGTATTCTGCCAGTGCTTTTTAGTTTACAACTTAATTTTCCTACAGCATCCTTATTAGTTCACTATCATTTCATCGTCTACCAATATGCTTGTTAAGGCACTGATTATTTAAGGGTGATATAGCCTCAAAATTTGCTATCAGAGCAGCTGCAGGTTCCCCTTGAGCTATCCTCTTTTGTTCTATTATCTGCAGCTGTATGAGTATTAGAATTTAAAAATTCTTAATGATTTAATGAGGGACTATCAAATGTCTGACAGCGCTACAGATCTACTCATTGCATTTGTTTCTCTCTAGAATAGACTTTTTCTTGTTTAGTATCAAGTTATTTACCAGAAATTGCATACATCTGTCAAACTTTTAGGAATGACTGGCATAGTAGCTTAAAAAAAATATGAAATGACATTTCTCTGTTACTTCTTACACCTCTCTCACCATTTTAGACTTGCAGCCTCATAGTCGATTACTTCTATTCATATCTCTTTTCTGTTGCATATATCCTTTAAACAACCTTACAGTTAATCCCATAATTTGCATTTCTTAATGCATCACAGTGTATTTGGGTATTATTAAAGTATGCTAATACACAAAAATACTGGCTGGAGACATTAAAGCAAGAAAGTGAATACATTACCAAGTTCTGTGCCTGAAGCAAGAGTATGCTCTCCTGTTACCATCAATCGTTAAACAGTCTGTGTTTCCCCTGATCTGTGATAACATCCCCAGTGCGGCCCACCACACTGTGAGCCTGCAACTGGGCTTCAAAGAGACAGACAGAGTTTTGGAAAGCTTTATCTGATTGCAAATTGAAATTCACAGAATTCATTGCACAGAGAAACAATGTAAGCTGATGGAGATAGCAATGGGGATGTGTGACTGCACAGAGAGGCGAACATTGGAAAGAAGAAATGCTCAGAGTGCTGGGGAGCAGTTGGAATAGCTGGTATCCAAAGAGAAGGGACAGAGTGCCAAAAGCAGAAAAATGAAAAAGTAAGGGTGAGGGAGCAAAGTCAAGTGAGAAATCAGAAGGAAAAGAATGAGCCAAGGTTGCTGGATCTGGGTAGGAGTCTGTAGTCCACAGCATCTTCATGGATCTGAAAATGTTAGAGAACCTCTTCAGGATGAACAGTAAGTTAATGGAGATAAAATGGAGAAATAAGAGCTCAAGGACCAGAATAACGGATGCCTAATAACTTTTGTGTCCCCTGTAGCCAGACCAGAATGGTCTAAATGCCAAACTACTCTTCTCTGTCAGGTACTCTGCAGAGTTTTTTCTTAGGATAATGAGAAACCAAAATGAGGAATCAAAGCACGGACATATGCTTCTCTTGTGGAAAGCAACATGAGCCACAGAGGGTGTTTGGTGAGGGAGCTGTGGGTTTACTACTGCCTTTGTATGAATGAGAGAAAAAAACAGGGAGGACAGAAGGAATCGATAAAGGAGGGGATATAATCCAAATTGCTATTTCTCCCCAAGGCAGCAATTTTTGACGGACCTTTTCCACCGATGGTTTTGAAAACAGATATGGAACTAGATCTGGGCACAAAAGAAATTGCGTGGCTGTTAAACCACTAATTCAAAACTTTCCTTCGCCCTCCATAGGAAATTTGCTGTAAGAAGTGATATGAAGAAGTAACAAAAAAAATAATTCAAGAAGGACATTTTACTCATCCTAACCTTCTTCCTCATAGGTTGCAGAGAAACAGACCACATTTTCTGACTAGACTTGGAAAGCATATTTGTAGGAGTTTGTAACTTCCATCAGTCATCTCCCTTGTTTAATAAAGAGCAATCTCAGATGCCAAAAAGGTAACAGGACTTGTTACATCATATTCATTCCAATTCCTGCTAAATCAAAATAGATGACCGCTTGCCAAAACGGAATGACATGCAAGCAGCACACGCCATTGCCAAAGACACCAGCTTTAATACAGCAGAGCAGTAAGTGCTGAGCTCAAAGTCACCCTGTAGTAACAAAACCTGAGGTAATGTACATGCTACTCAAAAACCAAAACAAGGATGTACCCCTCCACAAGCTGCTGACATACAAGGGGAGATTCACTACTCTGCTAGCATCACAGCACAGCTTGCTCATTCCTCTCCAGGTTTTGGTCTTTTAAAGCTGCTGGTCAAACTCTTTATTTCTGAGGTAATGCCACAGAGGGAAGAGCCTATGAAGGTAGTACAAACAATTTTACCAGCTGCATTAGAAGT
The DNA here is from genome assembly GCA_032466535.1 of Forpus xanthops. Taxonomy (NCBI): domain Eukaryota; kingdom Metazoa; phylum Chordata; class Aves; order Psittaciformes; family Psittacidae; genus Forpus; species Forpus xanthops. The sequence continues at coordinate 771 of JASSUY010038015.1, read as the reverse complement.
AGATTTATGGGTTGGAAAAAGTTTATTATCTAGCAGAAGTTCCCCTGTATTCCTTTTTCACTATATAATCCAACATGCTTTCACTGTAAGATGTCACATCAGAACCACTGTCACTCTAGTGCCCAGATGACAACTGACATGCAACAAAACTGCCTTTTCAGTACCTCCCTGCCCTGAAGAATCTTCCTGTTGCAAACCCTTCCAGTCCTTTGCAGCTGGTAAGCAGAATGGAGAACATAATCCAATTCTGTTTTTGAGAGAGTAATATGCAGCAGAACTTTGATTTTGCTGCGAGTACATTCATAAAGACATGTCCTGTTTTGCACTCTTTACTAAAGCCTGTATTTTACTCATGAGATGGTTCGTAACAGCACCCACGAGAGCTGTTTCTCTTTCAGACCTCTCCTGAGCTAATGCATAATAAATGCACTTGTCACATACCAAATACTCAGGAACCTTTTTTTTTTTTTTTAAATGGAATATGACAACAGCATTGCTCTGTTAGATCAAAATATGCAAAAATTAAGCTACTTGTTTGTAGGGATGGGTTTAGCATCTTTTGCTGTTTATGCTACTCTTTCTAGCAAGTGCCTCCCAAATAATGAGTGTGGCCAGCTGAGAAAACTTCAGCAACAAATAATGCTAGCAAAAAAAATTTCCTTTGAGCATTATTCTGACATACTCATACTCATTTTTTGGCAGCAGAGTGCAGGCCACAGTTTGCTTTTACTTGGAGGGGCGTCCAGTATACTTGGAACCGACTGCCCCAGG
>JASSUY010038014.1:3388-36509 GCA_032466535.1 Forpus xanthops | reverse complement strand
CATTAGGCAGAAAACTTCACCAGTGTGTTAGGCAAAACCCTAAGTCCAAAAGCTAAGTTTCAGTCTAAAAAGCCACTCACAGTACTCTGCACAAGACTAAATCAAGTGACACTGCTGTAAAAATACCTCTGCCTCTTGTCACGTCCCACCTGTGAGGTGGATGGCTACGATTTGCAAATCTCCTCAGTGTGGATGAAGGTGAGATAACATTCACATTCTGTACATAGATACCAGCTTTAAATGAATTAATATTCTGTAAACCTCAACCCTCTCACAATTATACTCCATCTGAGCTATGCAGCTTTGTGAGCAGTCAAGGTAGGGCTTTTGTAACTGAACAGCTTTAAGGGAAAAGAGCGGGAGGGGGGGATATGTTGGGAAATGACCTGTCCTGGGTACAAGTGTTGGACCTGTCAGTGGCAGTGCTCCATGTAGACACCCTCAGAGAGGTGCACAGGTGCCCTTGTGTATTGGAGCCAGGTCCTGGACTTCCAGAACCTTCTCTCCCCTCAGTTCCAGTGGCTGAGACACCAGTCAGTCAGGAGTGACACCAGGTCTCTCCCTGGGGCTGCCCTGTCCTGTTGCTGGCACCTTCCCCCAGGGAATTGTCCAGGCTCATGCCACACTCACCTGGGCCTTGACCCTTACACCTTGGCATCTAGAGGCACTATATAGAGGTGATTCTTACACCTTGGCATCTAGAGGCACTATATAGAGGTGATTCTTACACCTTGGCATCTAGAGGCATTATATAGAGGTGATTCTTACACCTTGGCATCTAGAGGCGTTATACAGAGGTGATTCTTACCTCCAGTCATGCAGACCGATGGGCCAAACGAAGCACTTGAACTACCAGGTTTGGCCACACACCCCAAGCAGCGTTAGCATTCCCATCAGAATCAAGTCCCTACATTGCCCATCATTTTACCAACCAATCAGAAAAACTATATTAGATCTGAAAGACCGACAACACACTGCTCTCTCTTGGCAGAAGCTCCAGACCTGGGGTTATTAAAGAACAAAACAAACTTTAAGCGCTTAGCTACCATGGAGTTAGAAGCAGACAGAATAGTCTGAACTCTTGAGAGGTTTGATATTATATTGTGGGCTCCTAATCGACTGGCATATTGCCAGTTTTCCCAAGCTCAGAAGCCCCTGGAGGGTCTTTTCAGGGCAATACTGACAGAGGTGTGTGTGAGCAGCAAGTCGTGAAGATGACAAGAAAGGGAAAACACCGAGCTCAGATGACCGGAGGTTAAGGAATATCTCCATGATGCCCGTTACATGTAAACTTACTTTAGGAAGTCAAAATCTACTTGCTATCTATAGCTGTGCTTATGCTGGAGTACCTACATGCTTCACCAGCTATCAGTCACCCTCTGCTCCAAAGACCAGCTGGTCTGGACACTAGTTTGCTATTTTCAGCCTTCAGTTCTTTAGAAGCTTCCCATGGGGATTTGCATTCACAGGTGTTTTGTTCCTGTTCTTTTTTGTCCTTTTACACCTGAAAATACATGGAAGACAAAAATTAAACTATTACCCAGACAATCCCAGCAAACCACAGTATTTTCTGTCAAATTCTTCTTCTGATACAAAGCAAATTCATTACCTATTCATTATGTATTTCCAGTATACTGAAAGTAATCTGCAAAGACTTGATGCAACTAGTAGGTAAAATGTGTTTGAAAAAGACCCACAAATTTAATGGGTCATATCAAAAGTTCCCTTCGCCCTAGACCATTACATAAGCTTGCTTCATGCAGTTACTATCACATCCGTGCTGCTTCATCACAATGGTTTCTTCTCCAGCATTTCTTCCACCTACCTTTATGTACAGAACCCTTATTACTGTCTAGTTAGAACCCACCGTATGTTTCAATAAATCATTTTACTTAAGTATTGTTATTAAGCATCTAGACAGCACAGTAGAAAGTTCAAGAAGGCAAATGTTCATTTTCAATAGCCGTGCAGGTTGGTTCAACCACTATTTATTTTCAAGGCTATTTGAAGAAAGAAAAAACCAAAGTTCCTGATTTCTGAATGAACAGCTCTGGTCATATATATTACCTGCACCACAGTATACGCAATGTTAGAACATCTGCTATGTTATGGTGGTTAGATCATAGGAGGGTCCCGATGCCAGCAACTGGTGGTGGTGGTGTGAGTGAATTAAGCATCAGCAACCCAAGTCAGGTCACATGTGAGTGAAGCCCACATGGCTGTGGTGTCAGCAGTGAGTGTCTCAGTGCCAGCAGCTGTACTGGGGACCACAGCCACAGGGCACATGTGCCCAAGGTGCAGTGAGGGGAGAGGGAAGAGCAGCTGTACTTTCCCTTAGCCACATGTACACATCTAAACTGGAAGCAGAGTCCAGGGCGGGAGAGAGAGGGTTCCTGGGGGGGGGGGCGGTACAGACCATAGCTGGGGTTGAGGCTGAGCTGATCTTCTGTGGCTCTGTGAACGTGGCTGTGTGTGGGAACCTACAGTGAGACAGCATGCCTCTGGTGTCAGTGTGAATTGCAACACACTGGGGGACAGATTTGTAACATCCCTTCACTACTTGGCAGGCACTGGCATCAAACATTAAGCTTTGCAATAATAAATTCATTAACTTGGTAAAGAAACCTGGTCTTTAACACTAAGACTATGGTTAAGAATTAAAAGTAAAAACAAAGATCCAGGGCATAATTATTTTCCCTCTATCCAAGAACTGTCTGCAACAGGAGTAACTCAGCTTCAAACAAGCATTTTGCATTTCCATGTTGATATGGTGAGAAAGATCGGAAGGAATTAATGGGTTTTCACTGTGGTGTTTATCACAGGAGCACACAGTGGATGATGTTAAAGGCAAATAGAAGCATGCTCACATACGGCGTTCTTGCATCATTTCTGCTGGCACAGAGCTGAGAAGACCGGTTAGGGAAAAGAAAGCATAGTACTCTTTTGGAAGGGAAGTAACACAGCAGTAAATCACAAGCAGCCTTCAGTAATCAGGGTGATGCTTCGGTAGACACAGGAACTACTTCACAGGAGTGAAGTTTTTTTGCTTACAGCAGTCCTAGAAGACTAGCGCAGAAGGAAGCTGATGGAGTGAGAGCATGCAGCAGCTATAAAAGCTGTACTGCAAGGCTGAAGACATTGCTCCTACTGTACAGAGGATGTACAATAAAGCTTCTGCATCATATAAAGGTGTGCAAAAGAAAACATTAATTTTCTTTACTGAAGTGCTGCAGACTCTCATGAATACCCAGGCAAGAGTGGAGTTAGGAAGCGTAAGAGTTGATAAAAGATCAGCTTTGCTTTATGGTAGGTAAATGAAGATCAGTGCTTGAACAATTGGTCAAAGAGGTTTAACAGTCTTTTAAAGTACAAGCTGGAAAGATCTTGGAAATAAATGATACTTTGTGATAACCCCACCTGGAACTGCTCATTCTTTTCCCTGTTCCACGTGCCTTTGAAGAGCTCTTTGCACACACAGGCATCAGGCCTCTGCATCGTAACTGATCATCACATGGCCCTGCCCTGAGCCAGTCTGATTGTACACCAGCAGAGCAGTGTTAACACATTTCCAGGCATTCTCCAGCATTCCTTGACCACAACCACAAAAGACCTATCTCTAAAAAATTACCAAACACATCTTCATAGGTGAGCAAGCATATGCCTACATGAGCTCTGCTGCATAGTACAATTGCCCCCACTAAGAGTTTTATTGGGAACCAAGAGTTGCAAACACGCTTGAAAGTAATATTCAGTTACAAGATGACAGAAATGGAGATAAAATCTAGATAATGTTTCAAACCAGTAAATCAGTAAATGGTAGTCATTTGTATTACACTTACATGAATGTTAATAACAGGAAATAAACAAACTGACCAGTCTGCAACTAGCTAAAATCGATTTTACTTGGTTCTTTGAATAAAAGCTTACCTGGCCTGTGTAAGCGTTGGATCCTGCCAAGAGAAGCATACAGTTCTTGTCCTTTAAGAAATCACTATAAAACCAACAGGCCAGATTAAAAGTAAATGTTTTCCTGTGTCCTGGATTCCCAGGATCATACATGCTTGTGCTGTTGGTGTTCACAAAAAACTCACACACATACTTCCTGCATCCCTCTGTCTTTGTTTGTTAAAACTAAATTGTAGTATCAAAACAAAAGCAATCAGTCTTTCACTAATAACTCACATTTTAGTCTAGATTTAAATCAAGTCCAGCAGCACTGCACACCCCAGTAATGACTGCTGTGGAACAAACACAGCCAAGGAATACATGACCTGAACAAACAGACCTGTCAGTAACCAAAACTTCCATTTTTTATTCTCTACTTCACATATTGGTCATCCACACAACAGAGTGCATTGGAAAATGCATTTTATTTTAGGAGCAGCTTTACTTTAGTTCAAAAGGAACCACAGTACATTTATCTGCAAGCATATCAAAGAGACTCATTATCCTGACTGCTGAAAAAAGCAATCCCGGAATGAAAACATTGAAATTTGTTTGTACTTTTGCTTTCCTCGCAAAAAGACGAAACAAATGCTATCTTATTTCTTGAAATTCTAGTGTTTCGTAATATTTTCAAATTGCCTTAAACTGATGGGTTACAAATACTGCCTAACAACTCATGAGAAACTACGTATTCGCTTCCGCCTGTAGCTTTCTTTTTCCCCACCAGAAACCATCAGCTAAACACTTCCTGATTAGTTATGTCGGAACTGATGAACATGCAGTAAAGAAATTTATTGCACTGACAACCCTGAGAGTAATCTTCCGTGAGAGGAAGTTTGGATGGGAGGATTGAATTAGTTATCTGCAGCCTTATTTGCATGCTGGCTATATACAATATTAAGGCAAACAAACTAAGTCAAAGGGAATCAGTTAACACTTTCAGCACCAAGTGGCTGCCAAAGTAAACCAAATTTGATTTAATTCTCCTTCATGTTACAACCTAGAATGAATATTTTCATCAGCCTCGGCTTCTAAACATTTGAAGAAAAGGGTCTTGGGAATGAGTATTATCTTCCTCTCAGCTACAAGTGCAAACACCTGCAGTTCTCTATGAAGACTCCTAGCCTGATCAGTCACTCAACCCCAGGCCATTTTAAACTTTTAAAAGGCATTTTCCTTCCCCATCCTGTTAAGAAGCACTGCCCATGCACTTAGGCATTCTCACCCTTGTTGAAACTATCAGGTTCACTCTATCCTTCATGTACCTGTCGCAAGCCTACACAAAAACCAGCTAAGTTAAATCAATTTTCTCCACTTCATAACAAACCTGCCTTTGAGTTGCCATCTGATCCCTATTAACTAGCTACTTTTCCTTTACCTGGACTCTAAAGAATGCACAGTGCCTGACTTTGGTTCCATTTCCTTCTGTCCTTTAAACTTTCTGAAACCTCATTCCTTGTGACGCATGGCACCTACAATCTTTTTAAACTGCTCCCTAGGGAAACTGGTCATCACCCAGAAAAGGTACATTAAGTAAATGGAAAAAAAAAAAAAAACAAACCCAACCCACAAAACCCCCCTAAGGCCCAGATGACATATAACTGTATTAAAATTCCTTTAAGATAAAACGTGACTAGGCTACTACAAACCTTTATAGGAAGTTATTAAATCTCATGCCAATCTTCTTGTTATGACTTTTTTTTTTCCCTCCGAAGCACTGCCAAATGAGGATAACTCAGCTGAGATGGCTATAAAATAAAAAGGCTAAAAACTGCAAAAAATTAATCATAAAATAAGCTAACATTATCTTTGGTTCTAAGAGATCCTCGTATAAAAATACTGTGAAACATATGAAATCACAGAGAAGCAATCTTAGATTATAGAATCATAGAATCAGGTTGGAAAGGACCTCAAGATCATCTAGTTCCAATCCCCCTGCCATGGGCAGGGACACCTCTCACTAAACCATGCCACCCAAGGCTATGTCCAACCCGGCCTTGAACACTGCCAGCAATGGAGCATTCACAACTTCCCTGGGCAACCCATTCCAGTGCCTCACCACCCTTACAGTAGAGAGCTTCCTCCTTATATCCTATCTAAACTTCCTCTATTTAACTTTGAACCCGTTACCCCTTGTCCTGTGAATACAGTCCCTAATGAAGAGGCCCTCCCCAGCATCCCCATAGGCCCCCTTCAGATACTGGAAGGCTGCTATGAGGTCTCCTTGCGGCCTTCTCTTCTCCAGGCTGAACAGCCCAAACTTTCCCAGCCTATCTTCATACAGGAGGTGCTCCAGTCCCCTGATCGTCCTCGTGGCCCTCCTCTGCACTTGTTCCAACAGTTCCATGTCCTTTTTATGTTGAAGGGACCACAACTGCACACAATACTCTAAGTGAGTTCTCATGAGAGCAGAGTAAAGGGGCAGGATCACCTCCTTCAACCTGCTGGTCATGCTCCTCTTGATGCAGCCCAGGATACAGTTGGCTTTCTGGGCTGTGAGCACACTGAAGCCGGCTCGTTTTCATTTTCTCATCGACCAACACCCCCAAGTCCTTCTCCTCAGGGCTGCTCTGAATCTCTTCTTTGCCCAACCTGTAGCTGTGCCTGGGATTGCTCTCACCCAGGTATAGGACCTTGCATTTGGTATGGTTAAATTTCATCAGGTTGGCATCAGCCCACCTCACAAGCGTGTCAAGGTCCCTCTGGATGGCAGTCCTTCCCTCAACCGAACCACACAGCTTGGTGTCATCAGCGAACTTGCTGAAGGCGCACTCAATCCCACTGTCCATGTCACTGACAAAGACGAACAAGACCAGTCTCAACACCGATCCCTGAGGGACCCCACTCATTAATGGACTCCAGCTGGACATTGAGCGTGCAGCCATCCAGCCAGCTCCTTATCCACCGAGTTGTCCATGTATCAGGCTGATGTCTCTACAATTTAGAGACAAGGATGTCACGTGAGACAGTGTCAAACACTTCGCACAAATCCAGGTAGATAACATCAACTGCTCTACCCGTCCATCAATTCCGTAGCCCCATCACAGAAGACCACCAGATTGGTCAGGCAGGATTTCCCCTTAGTGAAGCCATGCTGGCTGCCAGCAAGCACCTTCTTGTTTTTCATGTGTCTCAGCATGCCTTCCAAGAGAATCCGCTCCAAGATTTTGCCAGGCACAGAGGTGAGGCTGACTGGTCTGTAGTTACCTGGCTCATCCATTTTCCCCTTCTTGAAAATGGGGGTTATATTTCCCTTCTTTCAGTGGTCAGGAGCTTCACCTGACTGCCATGATTTTTCAAATATGATGGACAGTGGCTTAAGAACTTCATTTCCCAGCTCCTTCAGGACTCGCAGATGGATTTCATCAGGTTCCATGGACTTGTGTACCTTCAAGATCTTAAGATGGTCTGGAACCAGATGTTCTACGGTGGGCCCAGGCTCTTCATTCTCACTGTCCTTGCATCTTCCTTCCAAGACTTGGATGGTTTGGTCAGAGCATTTGCTGGTGAAGACTGAGGCAAAGAAGTCATTTAAGAACCTTCAGATTTCTCCAAACCCATGGCAGTCAGTTCTCCCAATCGCTTCCTTTGAGGGCCCACGTTGTTCCTAGCCTTTTATTCACTACATACCTATAGAATCCCTTCCTGTTATCCTTAACATCCCCAGCCAAGTTTAATTCTAAGTGGGCCTTAGCTTTCCTAACCTGGTTCCTAGCTTCCTGTGCAACATCACTGTACTCTTCCCAGGCCGCCTGTTCTTCCTTCCACCTTTCATAACCCTCTTTTTTCCTTCAAACTTTACGCAGCAGCTCCTTATCCATCCAAGGAGATCTCCTGGCCCTCCTGCTGCACTTCCTTCTAGTTGGGATGCAATGCTCCTGAGCTCGTAGATGATCCTTGAGTATCAACCAACAGCCTTGGGCCCCCCTGTCTTCTAGGGCTACATCTCATGGAATCTTACTGAGCAGGTTCCTGAAGAGTCCAAAGTCTGCTCTTGAAGGCCACGGCAGTGAGCTTACTGCACGCTCTTCTCACTGTCCTGAGGATCTCGAACTCGACCATCTCATGACTGCTGCAATCAAGGCTGCCCTAGAGAATCACATTTCCAAACAGCCCTTCCCTGTTGGTGAGCATGAGGTCAAGCATGGCACCTCTCCTCAGCTCCTCTATTACTTGCAGAAGGAAGTTGTCTTCCACACAACTGAGGAACTTCCTGGATTGCTTATGCTGGGCTGTGCCATCCTTCCAACAGATATCAGAGAGGTTGAAGTCCCCCATGAGGACAAGGGCCTGCAAGCCTGAGGCTGTTCCAATCTGTCTATAGAGCGCTTCATCCAGAGTCCTTTTGGTCAGGCAGTCTGTAACAGATCCCCACAATAACATCTCTCATTGCTGTTCTCCCTTTAACCCTGACCCACAAACTCTGTCAACCGCTCGCCTGTCCCCAGACAGAGTTACATACTCTCCAGCCTATCCTGACATAAATAGCAACTCCCCCTCCCCGTCTGCAGGCCTGTCTCTTCTAAAGGGCCTGTAACCTTCCGTTCGAACGCTCCAGTCATAGGAGCCATCTCACCATGTTTCTGCGATGCCTATTATATCATACCCCCATAGACATGCACACGTCTTCATTAGCCTTTCATCAGTCAATTCTGCCTGACCAGGAATTGGAGTATTTTATAAATAATCTTGTGAACTACACAAAACATATACAGATTTGACATCCACTTCCTATTCTAGTTTGGAAAGTTTGATGTCATTTTCTGAGCTATTCACTTCATTTCTGTAGGATGTGAATTTAAGAAAAGCATAGCTAGAACTCCCCTACCCTTCCTCTTTGACCATATTTATACTGTAGAGTTCAAGTATGAAATACTCAGAGTAAATAATTACTGAAAGGTCTCACCTGAGATGCCACTTTCACAGTCAACATCTGGCTTTTTTAAATCTCTCTCAGTTATGAATAATGCCTATGAGAAAAAAAAATACAAATGCATGCAACTACTTCTCTAGAACAACCTGTTCTGAGATACAAAAATCATGGCCCCAGGAGGAGTTTCTTTTCCAAGCTCAGCCTGTCATTAATACGTTCATCCACTACATACAAGGTATTAGTTATCCAATAAATTATTTCTTAGAGTAACCACAGTAGTTTTTACTAAATGAAAAGTTTAATGCCAGGTTCCACCATTCCTTAGTCTTCAAAGTTGCATCCATATATAAATTAACATACATAAAAATAATCCATTGTCTAAAAGACTGCACACCAAAATAGTACTTCCATGTCTGCTTTTAAGAGAATAGGTTTTCTGATTTTACAAATTGAATCTTTATAGGGACATTTACTCCATGACCCAAGATAATTTTTGAATAATTGTTTCATTAATATGCTTTGTAACTAAGATTTCTGTACATTTTTGTACCTTTTCCAGACTATTATTTTAGCTTTACCATCAGGTTTTCAGTGCTGTGATATGCAGGCTTCAAATATTGCAAACTATGCTCACAGACAGCAATTATTTCCATGACAGTAGTGTTTCTATTAGCCTTGTGAAAATAATTTTGGCTGAAATTTCAAAGTACATGGGTAATACTCCCTTAAATGTGCTATGCTACTGTAAGCATCACACCCTCTGTAGTTAATTTTTTGCTGACAACCAACTGTAAAAACTAGTGAAACATCTGAGGTGTGATATAGTTTTAGGAATTAAAGAGCAGCTTTCCCAAAGTTTTAAGACAAATACAAAAAAATATTGCACAGCTTAAAATACAGTTGTTTACATTCTGACTTCGATACAGTACAACTCAACCGTGAATGGAAGCAGTTACCCCTCTGCATTGCGAACCAAATTCTTTGTGTCAGAAGGTCAAACAAAACTTTTAAAAGTTAAACTACCATGTTTCAAATGTTGACTTGTTAAAGGAATTCTAAGCAAACTTTTGAAAGGCTTAAAAAGCTTCTGGTCTCACTTCTGAGGGTCAGCAGCTCTTGCAAACCAACAGTAAAACTGAGCGATACAGATCGTTCAGGCACTATTCCCTCAAAAAGCTGTAGACAGTAAGCATATTTGAAGTATACATTTTTATTAACATTCCTAAAATAAGCTGTATTTACATATTATATAAATGTATGAAGTCTTAATATAAAATAGAAAACTGCATTGACTGAGGAAATCACACTCCATATGGAGTTACTTATTGAAGACCATTTGTTTATGAAATTTTACAATAATTTATATAAATTAGCTCTTCCAAATTAGATGATATTTTTCTTTTTACTAATCCACACAATTTTGATGACTTTACAAACAGTGGTGTACAATATAAACTTAAAAAACAGTTACAGCATCCTCCGGCGCACAACTGGCTTTGGAAAATTAGATAGTCTTTTTTTGCTCTTTCGTAGAGTCTTCTCCACCATGTCTGTGGTTTCTTTCTGTTTGCTTTTTGTTCCATCCACTGGACTTGCAAATGGAGAAATGAATTTTATTTCCACTGGTGGAGGTGACCAAGAGCCTTCTTTTCTTGTGGTTCTGAAAAACAAGAAATCAGCTTGTTACCTCTCTCATCATTAATGGTATTTAGCAGAGGAAAAACCAAACAAAACTGCCAATTTGACCAGCAAGATGGGCAGAATGGTAAAGTCAGAGCAGATTTGCTCAGCCAAGTAAGGAACAAGTTGTCAGGGGCTAACAGCTGAATCACCCCCACAATAAAGCAATGTACGTAAGTGCTCAAGAAGCATTTCATACTTGCTTGTTTTCTTCACTTTTGATTTTGCAGTTCTACCTCTCTTCAATTTCTGCTTTCCCACAGACTCTACGGATTTGGTATCCTCTTCCTCTTTTGTTGGAAGTTCCTATGTTAAGACAACAAAAACATTAGTCATGCACGAGTTCTTACACTTTTACAAAATATACATGAATACTTCTTTCATAAAGAAGTCATGCCAAAGTTATTTCCAATGGCATTACAGTTTCTCTCTGCAAAAACAAACATTCTATCTCAAATTACTGAATTTGGTCAATAAAGGTATAATTCTGAAATTAACAGGTAACGCACCAAGTAAATATTAAAGAAAACAGCTGTGCCTTTTGTTAAATTCAAAGAAATACTTATTAATTCCTGATTTACAGATTCAATGCTTATTTTTGAAGCTAATTTTCATGAAGGAAAAAAACCTGTTTACCTGGTGTATTTAAAGATCTCTTTTTAGATAATCTTTCAAGGAAAAAGGCAAGGCAATGCAAAGCATGATTTGAAAAGGCAATACAGAGCAAAAAATCAAGAACATGAGACAACAGTTTTTACTTACCAATTCGGTCACAATTCGGGAAATGCTAGATACATTTTTGCCTCTTGACCTCAAAAGAGGGGGTGAAAAGACGAACTGGGAAGACAAATCTGGGTCTATATCCTTCAGCTGCAGAGGATGGTCTGCTTTCTCAGCTAAAATGACAATGCATCGCTAACATGTATGTACATTATACATAAAGGACAGTGACATTTAATTACAGCTGATAATCAAGAGCACAACAGCTTTTTGAAATAAAAGATCTAGTCAGGCTTATAAATTTACTCATCCACAGTAACTCGTAAACCAAAAATAAGCCAGTGCAGTGATTTTGTCTGCACTTCCATAATCAAAGATATTATGTAAATATCAAAGATATATACTCGAGAGATCAACAGTCCTTATAGATTTCAAAATAAAGTTCTTACTAGGTACTCTAATAAAATGACCCCTTTGCACAGTAACTTCACTGACAAAGTTTATGCCCAAGAAAAAACATCACAGAAGTAAATGGCTACATAGTTTGCTGTGGGATGCAGCTACTTTTAAGTTAGAACAAAATTTGGAAGCACTTCATCTTTATTTTGCTGTTAGAGGAAAGGGAGAGCAATCACATATTAACAGATACCCTCCTTTTTTTCAAAACTGACAGGAATTAAGCTCATGACAAAAATTCAGCTTAAATTTCATTTCACTCTTCTCAGACCAGCCTCCTCATCTATTTCCACCACAAGGAGCCATCCAGTCATGCAGACTTCAGAAAGATTTAATTAACTCCTGTAAGATGTTTTAGTCTGCATGGTTACATTCTTTACAAACACTTAAAGCCATCCTCAAAACAGCAACATGCCCTATTTTGTGTATACACATAGTGCACCTACCTTTAAATTTCTTTGTCAGCTTTGTGAGAGGAGGAGAGAAAAGAAAAGACTCATTTTCCTCAACTGACAGTTTTGGATGCATGGCAGTTTTGTGGGATCTGGTTCTTGTAATACGATCTGCTGAAGCTCTTGATGTTTCGCTATATCCTGATGGGTTTGCGTCTTCAGGCAGCAAAGGACTGCCACCAGGTCCTTGGGGGAAAGCCTCCTCCCCTGTGCTCTCCTCCTGTACAGATTGTTTCTTTCTGCCCCGTCGCCCTGTCCTAACTGGAGTGCTAGGTGTGGTTGATTCCTCATTCGACTGTGCAGACGTCTGCTCATGAGTATCTGTTTTTTCTGGCTTAGCCTGTAGAATTCTTCTTGCTCTCCTCCTAGGAGTACCAACGACTTCCACTTTCCCACCTGAAGGTGTATCTTCCTGAGTGGAGACAGATTCTGTGTCTGCCAGGAGATTCTGTGCCACTTTCCTAGCACTTCTTCTAGGAGTGACAGGAAGTTTAAATTCTATTTGAGAAAGCAATGATTTAGACAGATTAAGGTCAGAATTTTCTGATACTTCTGATGGACTTATCTTTCTTCTTCTGCCTCTTTTAGTTGGCACAGGTGAAAGGAGTTGGTCACTGGGCTGCACCTCCTGATCCTTGACAGTAGTTTCAGGAAACTGTGAACTAATGCTTTTCAGCTTTCTTGCACTTCTACTGGGACTGACTGCTGGCTTTTTCTTATGATCAGTGTCAGTCTGACCAGTTTCTGGATCTCTCACTGAACTTTTCCCTCCTCTACTCCTTTTTGGAGTAGCAGAAGCAGTAATGCTACCTTTGGCAAGAGATGTTTCCTCATTTGCCTCTTCCAAGAGTGCAGATGCAGGTTCCTTTGCTCTCCTTAAACCTCTTCTTGGAGTAACAGCTGTGGACTGTGTACTGATGGACGTCTGATCATCAGAATGGTCACTTTCTACTTTTTCTATATTAGCTTGCTTAGGCTTCCGACCTCTCCTTGGAGTAACAGGAGTCACAGGTATTTGCTCCTCTTGAACATTTTCTTCTGTTCGAAGGCTAGAAGTCTCGGATGCTTCTTTTGTTCGCCTGGTACTTCTCCTGGGAGACAGTCCAAACAGAACTGGTTTCTCTGTGCTCTGTAGCTGCAGATCACCCACAGAAGGAATATTCAGACTTCTCAGCTGTCCCCTGGCACGTGTTCTAGGAGTGATGACATAATCTACTTGATGCCTGCTGGTTTCATCTTCCGCTCCTGGCACAGCTGTTAAGGGAGCTTTTGCCTTCTTGAATCGAGTTACCTTTTTACCTATTGTCTCATGAATAGACTGTTCCACAGCTTCAGATGTAAATTCTTTACTTCTCGTGTCTTTGATTACATCCAGTAAGTTCTCAGCAATGGCTACTTTAATGGGCTCAGGAACATATGGGAGTGACTCTGCAGTATTCTGAGATTCCTGATCACTAGTTACAGTAGACACTGAGTTTGTAACATGTTCTTGGTTTTCAGTATTTCCTAAATTGCTCACAGGTTTTTCCTCTGTTGTTGTGCCAGCCACTTTAGAACCATCTGCTAATGTAGGGTCTCCCATCTCTGCTTCACCTTCATCTCCTTCTAAGACTAAAGTAAAATTACTCTGAGGTATAAAAAGCTCTCCATCTCCTTCAGCTGCATCACATTCATCACCTTCATTATCAGGCAAATCACAAGCCAACTGTTGCTCTATAGTATCACAGCTGTGCTGAAGGTTGCCTGGCAGATGTAGTTCACTGTAGAGTGATGTTTCAGGTGCTTCTTCTGAGGTTTGTGCCTTAACCACACTATATTCAATAACCTGAAATTAAAAAAAGTCTGTTAATACACTACCGATTACCAAACAGACTAACTTCAAACTGAGCTAGATGAAACTGAGGACAGTGAGATGCTGCTACTCCTTTCCAATCACCCTCTAATGTAAAGCTGGCAACATACAAGTACTCTCGACTACAAACACAAGTTTATGCATTTAAGGGCCAGAGAACAGAATATTCAGTGTACGCAGTCACGTGCTCTCCTGCTGGTATTTCTGCTCCTAACGGTTTGCCACCATCCGTGAACAAAACAAAGCAAGTAGTTTTACAACACAAGCTGCATACACAACTGGCAGGATTGTCACATCACAGTACTTTCTGGACTGACTACAAATCAACACAGAGTAACCATCTCTGCACCTACCTATGCTCAAGTTTCAGTCATGATGATTGTGACTGGAACACTCAGCCAAGCCAGCCAAGTATCACATTTGACAACTCAGCTCTGCATTTTTAGGAGTCACCTGGATTGCAAGAGGCAATGCATATATTCTAAATAGCTCCATCTCATGTTTCATAGTTCCCTGTACTGAGCAATTACTCTTTCCTTTTAAACCTGAGATACAGGAGCTTGTATGTTGAGAAGTACTACTTGTTACATATTTCAAGTGACTCAAATGGCCAAGGGAATTGAATCAATGTGTAAACACCTTTGTCCAATCCTCTAAGTCATAGTGCTAGCTAGCAGTGGCAGAAGAAAGAAGCCACTCCACAGCAGTGTCAATGGAATCTGCTTTTTTTCTTGCCTCCTATTTGCCAAAAGCTGCTGAAGTGTCACATAACAGTAACATGCCATCCTTCAAAACTCAATTCAGGAAAGATCTGTCTGCAGAAACTTCCCTTTCATGCTTACATATCTAGGAACAAGAAAGCTGCAAGTAGTTTGTCCTAAATTCAGCAAAGGCAGATGAGCCAAAACCCAACGTCTACATATAAATAAGTAAGCACCAGATAAAACAAAAGCAGAAAAATCTTCAATGTAACTGCTACATGAATGACCCTAGAAGCTTTGTGACCACCTCGTGTGTCACCTTTGTGACCACTTACTCCCTTCTTCCTATCACAGATTTTTAATTTCTCCCCATGATTTATGTATTCCCAAATCTATAATAATCTCTACAGCATTGGCCTGAATTGGAAAGCCATGACAAGTAAGTGACTACCCATCAGACTTTATCTGAAATCTAGGACATTGAAAAGCATCTTGTGCTACTTAAGACCAATCACTATTACTAATTCCTCTGATTATAATCCTATCAGAAATTGACAGTATCCTCCAATATGGCGCTTAGAGGACATCCACAATGAATTCAACTCACTCATCAGCCCCAGTAGAATAACAGGAGAAAACCTGGGACAGCTGGAGAACCCCCAGTTCTGACTTTCAGTCCATTGAACAATCTTTCAAAATTCACAAAAGTTTAGATGTTAAAAGGTGTGGTAGAACAAAATAATAAAAGATTAAGTAGTTGGAAATACCTCGACACTGAAGTTAACTCATTATGGGGAATTGTTTGTGTCAATAAGGAACTGTTTGATACTACAGCTCTCAAAGTCCCAAATCTTGACAGATTCCATTCTGCGTTACAGGTATAGAAAAACATATCTGCACTGACATAATGAAATTTTAACTTGTATTAACCAGCTACAGAAACAGAAATGTTTTTGTGTGCCTTCTCATTGTCAGGAAGAACGGACTGCTTTCCATTTGCAAACAGTTTCCAATTTTACACAAAAGGGGAAAATAGTTTACTTACATTAACTTCCTCGGTTTTAGGAAAACTGTTAGCAACAGTTGTTTCTTCCTGTGGAGAAGGAACTTCAGTTTCAACTTCAGACGCTTCTGAGTTAGGTTCTTTAGGCAAATCCACATACTTCTCCTCAAGGTGTCTCTCTGAATAAGCACTGACCACATCCTCACTGTCAAGGATACTTATCACAGCTGGAAGAGATTTAAATAATTTTAACTTAACTGCTGTATATGACATAGGTTTAAGCACCAGGAAGTAGCAAAGGGAGCAGGAACAAACAACACAGTTTTCCATCCTGCCACATCTATTGGGCTTTCTCCACAAACTAGAAGCCAGAATTACCCATCTCATAAAGGAAGCAACCTCACAATTTAAAAGTGGAATGGGTAAAATCAGCTGGTAAGTCTATAGAGGAAAAAGAACAACAGAGAAAACGGTGGCTGGAAGGCTAGTTATTTTTCACAGCCAGGATACATCATCTTTTAAAACAGTAACTCAAGCAGCAGATCCCATAGTATGCAAATTAGCAGTGGTATACAACAGCAAAGTAGAGAACTCATCTCCCCTTCTAATATTTTGAATCCTACCAATTTTCTCAGTATCTTTATCAACAAGAACATTCACTATACATTTTCCAGAAGCACTTTCTTTGAGGGAGGTGGTCTCTCTGCAGTTTAGTGGAAGTTAGCAGTAACATGCTAGTACTGCTTCAGTCTGAGACACCTATAATGGTATAGCAAACCACACATTTTACTTCAGGAGTTCTGCTACCTTAACTTGCATCACATCTCCAACATACTGTACCTACATTCACTGTCTGCTTCTGGGGATTCAGAAAGCTGTGGATTTGTTTCAACTGGCATGACTTTTTCTTCTGATGAAGAGGAGGGCATCTTGGACTCCTGGTGGTTTGTTTCACTTCATGAAAAGAAAGAGAAAATCATAAGGTTTCAAAGCAAACCTTGAAGAGCTTTCCATATTACTTTCTCACTGCAAAACCTTCAAGTCATAAACAAAAAACAAATAAAAAACCCAACCCAGAAATTCTTTTACCAACAGACCTCCATTCAACGCATGACTCACTGTATGCAATGAACCAGGTATTTAATATCCTTCCCAGCTATCTAACACTAGATAATAACAACAGAATTGTATTACAGCATAATATATTGTCTTCTGTAGAAAGAAGACAATTGCTGTACTGGAGGTTTAGAACAAATGCCGGTAAAAAACTCCTGTTCAATAAGTTACCACATGAAATTAAGAGTTCTTTCATTGTTAACATTCTGTCTTCATCACTAAGCACTTGCTGATTGAGCACACACAGGAAATAGATATTAAGTGTATAAAATACTGCCAGAAACTCAAAATCCAAAATGAACCTACTAAAGTTGCAGTAATCTCAGATGTAACTTGTAGCCGCAAAAATCTCAGACAAAAGGAGGCCTTCTGTTCACAGTATCTACTTTGTAACCCCCAAACTGTAAAAAAGTTTATCTAGCCTATCTTCTAAATGAAGCCTTTATCACCGTACTTTGGGGTCTGCAATCATTTGAGAAAAAAAAGGCTCAAATGGACAGCTGGTCACTTTGACTTGTATTCACACCAAATTAGTTCTGTTCACAGACAGGAATAGAAAAGTCGTTACCTATAAGAACACAGGAAAGAACCAACAGCAGCTCAAAATTGTAGCTTTCAAATCCAGGGAAGCCAGCAGTTACATGTTGTACAAACCCAAAGAGGTGTCTATTCTACGAACTTACCCTTCACTCGCAGTCCCCAAAGCAGCAGCCTCAGCAGCTTTAAACAGCAATTCACCATTATTAGGAAGGGTAAGACATTCAGTATTTGATTCTTCCACAAATCCTACAAAATCAGGCAACTGGATTACTTCCCCATTGCAATTAATATAATTGTTTTTAAACGTATGAATGATTGTTAAGCAAGCCTTTATGCACTTAACATAGGAGAGTGATCTAACAAAAAAAAATGCTACCAGTACTTCAACTGCACAGAAGACTTGAATTCTTTCCAGTAAAACAAGCATGATGCACAATTTCAGTTGAGAAAACAAAATGACTTGATACTCTGTTTACAAACTAAACTCGGTACGTTACAGACCTAATACACACAAACTTCATAAAACATCCTTCCTCCTTAAAACTTTTCTTATTTTGTTTGGATAATTTAATCCATTCCAGCAATGTTTATACTTTCTTGACTCAATTTCTCCTCTTCTACAAGAATGTATCTAAGGTCTTCCCTTGTTCTTTTTTTCTGACAATTGACTGGTGTCACCAAAACCCAGCCATCTTCTAACCTGTTCTTATTTCAAGAGGGTCAGTTTTAGAAACATCCTCCTTTTCTTCTTCGTTTCTACTGTCTGCTTCCTCCAGACCCAGCAACTACCTTTGCAGATGAACTATTTCAAGACTTCAGACACACAACTCTGACACTTGCAGATATATCTCAGGAACAGCAAACTTTTTTTGTAAAGAGTTGAATGGACTCAGCTCTGTTTGTCACTGACTGTAGCTGTGTTTCCACATCTCCCTTTTCCTGCACTACTTTCCTTCCCAGCTCTTCATCACTCCTCAACAGCTAGTGAGCCACAACTCTGCTAATCTGCCAGCAGAAATATGAACAAATCCTCAGGAAACAGACGGCCTTGAGTGAGTTGAATTGAGCTAAATATCCAAACACATGTGAAATAGGGTTAGAAAAAGCTGCATAAGCTTTTCAGCCAGCAAAATGAGCAAGCATAGCTGTGTAAAGCAGCAGACACAGAAAACAGACTTACTTCCAGAAGAAAACTATTTTAACTGAGCACTAACAAGGTGGTTTCTAAAAGTAAAAAGAAAACTATCTAGTCAAAGCACATCATACACACTCAACTTACTGAAGAAAACCTGCAGCCTACAGAAGTACCCCTAAAACATAACCAAAAGCTTAAGTTTTCAGCTTGCTTCCCTCCCCAAAACTCACCACAAATCACTGCTGCCTCTCAGCTGCAATTACAAACAAGAGATATCAACCCATAGTAGTGTTCATTCATAATACCCAGGATAACTAAAAAAGGATCCCAAACAGTGCCAATTTTAAAGCCCAGGATACGGAAGGGCCTAGGATACCCACTGTTAACTGCTGCATTCATCAGAAATGCAATCTTTTGAAGACATTTGAATTAATTCAGAAACTTAGGCTGTCATACTATGAAACGCACCAGCTTCTTCCCTTAGCTCTGATGAGCCTGGTTCTTCCATCTGGAAAGGTTTGTCTTCAACCATTTCGCTGTCTTCTTCCTTCTCCGACTCTTGAAAATCAGCAACCTCATCAATGGAAGAAATAGCCGGCTTAGCGGCTACGAAGATCACATCATCTTCAAAATCGCCAGGTGATTTTGCATCATGATACTCCAAAGTACTTTGGTCTGACCTGGCAGAAACGTTACTATTTTCTTTGCTGACATCCATATTCTCCAAACCATCTCCAGGTATACTTTCTGAAGACTCTTCCACTCCAGCACCATCTTTCTCAGGATTGCTCAGAGCAAAGAGAGTTGTTTTAACTCGACTTTCAGACCAAGCATCCTCCACCACTCCATGATGATGACCAGATGAAGCTCCGGACAGCAATTTATCATCTTCTACAGTTACCTTAAAATAAATAAAAAATAAATACCATACACATTCTTTGTCAAAGCAAGACAAAAAAGAAAAAATAACCCACCCAAGCATATACCAATACTTGTAGGCTTTAAATGTAGCATCTTAAACAAGGAACTAAAAAATTAAATCTCATTCTAACACTAACTTAGTTTTTAAAGCACAGTGAAAAAAATAATCCCACTTTTGACTGCCTTCCACAACCTTGGAGAATTAAGATAAAGTGGGTCTCTTAAGTACTTCTTTCTACTGCCATAACAAGCCTGTCCACTGGGCTCACTAATACATTTTCAAGAAGAGGGAGCTTTGTACAATAAAATCATAACTCATAATTTCTCTTTTTCCTCTGCTCACCTTTTCATCTTGCATGCATCACAACAACATTTTAGTCGTCACTACGCTGATAGCACATTGGAAGTAAACTAACCTGGTCACACTGCATTATTAGTAAGAACTTCATACATGAGAGAGAACCTGTTATTACAACTCAGTAACAGGCAAGAAGTACAAAAGAACTAGATGATGACAATTTGTTGTTATACATATGGAAAGCTTGTAGTAGCACATGCGCCTGTTCAGCCCCATTTTTGATAAGTTCTTTCACTAACTGCACGATGAGCTGAATCAGGGAATACAACTGGTAGAATAGAAAAAAGAGTAGAGGCGGACAGCTTCCAGAAGGGAAACGCAACAAATGCTGTCCATTGTGCAAGGTGAGAGGCAAATCTGAGAAAGTTAAGGCTAAGGAACAGCCAAAAGAACAGCCTGCTTCATCAAGTCTATTCTTAACCACAATTGAGGTAAACTCAGCCTGGCAAAAAAGAGAGACTGAAAGAAAACACAGCTCAGGAGTTCTAATGCTTTCCAGGATGTTTAATTCCCAAATCTTGACAAACCCAAACAACTGGCTCAATCTGTTCATCATCTTGGTGCTGTACCACCACTTGAAAAGGTACAGTGGGAAACTGGAACAATCACAGCTCCTAATAGCTCTTTAATAAAAACCACCAAAGTCACTGACATTTGCTACAAATTGTGCTCCGGCAGGCAAGTGAAGCTCCAGACAGTCTAACATAACCTTTCTTCTCCAAATTCAAGTCTGCTGCTCTGATCTGCAATTCCAACTCTCAATTTAAGGAGTTTTGGGAAGCTTCAAGAAAAGCTAAAGCAAATCGCAGTCTAGAAAGCCTTTTACTGCAAAAATGGGTAACTACAGCCCAGCTTACCCCAATAGTCCATTTTGCACTCGAGCCCTCTTCCCTGAAGGATATTCTAGGTTCCTTAGCTCGCAGAGGAGGAGTAACTGATCGTCCTGGAGATGCAGAAGGAGTTGCTAGGGGTGTGGTGCGAAGGCTGGATCTGAGGATAGATTGAGGAGTAAACCCAGGAAAACCAGAAGCAGACATGGCCAAATCTTTAGCTCTCTATGAAAAGAAATAGAAACATGTGGAACTGAACTGTGAGTTTACAACAGAGGACTACAACAGAGGACTACACTCGTCAAATCAATTAATTTTAATTACAACCTGAGTGTGGAGCAGCAGAGAACACAAAGTTTAACTTCCTCACTGCTCTTCTTCCACAGGTACAAAACCCTCACAGATAAAAACACCAGCTTTTTATGATTCTTTTGGCTTTCCACTTCTTTTCTTCTTTTGCTTTGTTTTGTTTTAAAATGCCAGGGTAAAATGTCATTTTTCAAATTCCTGAAGAATAGCGCTATGGAATCCTGTTGTCAGGCATCTTCTCTCTCACCCCACTGATTTTTGCAATGTCTACAATGCTCTTCCCAAAGCATACAGTAACCTTAAACTTTAGCCCAGATACAGTGACTGAGCACACTGCCATGTGCATTGGAAATCAGCAACGCAATAGCTGATTTTTGACACTAATTAATCAGTCTGTGCACCGGACTACATTAAGTGACACTGCTGTAAAAATTCCTCCACCTCTTCACATAGAAACATTCAGGTCTTCTTAGCTCAGCTCAGTAAAGGTTTTACAAGGGGTTAAAAGGAGGATAATGAAACTAGCTTCATGATATGGACAATATTTAAGAAGAAAATAGAACTCTCGGAGATCACAATTGCTTTGCTCAAGCAGGCAAAGGCAAAAAGATCAGCACCAAGATGCCAGGTCAAATGTTATTTCTTTTATTGTAAAATCGTGATGGCTGTGAATGGGAACACTCTTTAACTCCAGCACCTAATGGATAAACTTACTGCAAAAAGCCATCACTGAATTTCACGTACACTAACATCACTTAACCTACATTGCTTAGCTGTCATTCACTGAACTGGATTAGGAAACCGAAGCATTATGCATCTGGCTTATACGTCAAACTATACAGAGCTATCGAACACTTACATGATGAGATGATGGTTAAGCCAGAAATTGCACCTTTAAGGAGCTAAGTATACTGAAAAGTCCAATTTTAACTTGGATCCGTGCAATGAAAGCAAGTGGATTTCACAAACCTACGGGACACTGTGCATACTGCAACTGACTTGGAACTAAGCTTTCCCCATTCAAAACTGTTCCCAACATACTGCTTCCAAAAATGGCTGTACAATAACTGCACGCATGCTGAAAAGATTCCACAGTTTGAATCCAGTAGTGTTGCGTTATGCTTTGGTGGTTTCATTCTGAACACAGTTTACTGGCTTTTGTCTTGGTTGTCTGTTATTGGTCTTTTAGAACACAAACCTTAACCACCAGAGGAGTCTCTAGCAAATTCAGCTCTGATGCTCTTGAAAACTTCTTCAGTGGGATGGAACCATGCAGATTTGAATTCACTGGGCTGGATGCCATGAATGAAGTAGAATCTCTGCGTGGTGACTGCCAGCCACCACCCTGCTCTGCAGAACACGAAGGAACAGGACGAACCACCGAATCCAGCAATCTGTTAAGATGCACAATTTCAAACAGAAACATAAACAAATGCATAAAAAAACCTTGTGTCCAAGAAATCTGAGGTGATACCTAGCAAAAAAAACCTCACTGAATGAGAAATCATTTCATTGTACTTAATGTGCTATAGCTCTGCCTCTGAGGCAGGAATAACCCAATTTTAAGTTGCACAAGTGATGTAATCCTCATGTCAGAAGGAAATTCATCTACCTGTCAATGCTGGCACCACTTCAAATTCTCCACTTCTCATTGTGTCCCCCTCAGATGACCTTTTCTTTAACAGATACAAAACTTAATACAAACAGAATGCTTTGCAAAGACAGAAAGAATACACACTCATACACACACACGCGTTTATGAGCAGGAACTCCTTCTTGAAACAACCACTCTGCAGATCTACTATACCTGGAACGTTTCTGTGAGAAATCCGTAACTGGTGTTCCAACAAACGCATCAGGCAACTCTGCAGCAGGGAGAGGATGTGCGGGTGGTTCTGTAGCTCTAGGGCTAGAATTAAAAGGAAAATGTAACTGATGATGATAACCATTCTTAAATGCCATATACTATATGTGCAAATAACCCAGACAAAGATTTCTTCAGGTCACCTTCCCTCCAAAATACTAACGTAAATGACATGCATTTCTTTTTCTCTCTCTTTCCAAATATGTAGCTCAAGATGAAGTGTTATTAAAAGGCTGCTTACCTATCATATTGTGAGAAACTGTTTTTCTGCTCATTTCCTACCCACACTTCTCCAATTTTGGACAATACATTACTGATGAAAGTTGCTCTTGTATGCACATGTCCTGCATTAGCTTGTCTTGCTACTGTTGATAACGGCCTTGGTCTTGCGACTGTAATGCAAAGGGCAAAGAAGATCACCCCTGTTGAATCAATGTGATGGTTACTTGTCCAGCATATATCGTGCAAAAAATTACCTTCTCTTAAGACTGATGAAAGCAGATGGTAAGGCTTAGCTCTCTCTACAGCCAGCTTCCTTTGAACTCTAGGAAGGATCTTGCCATACTGTTCTAATATAGAATTTCTGGCAACTGCTCTCTCTCTTAAGCGAGGATCACGATCACCCTGACAAATGAAAAGCATAAAGCAGAACATTAACCAATTATAACTTCACTGCACAGCATCACATGCACTCACATCCCTGAACAACTTTCTCTTACAGACAGGGTAAAATACAACCACTGCACAGAACAGCAGCAAATTCTCACCCAGCAGCACACACCAATTTCATCTGGTGTTTGTTGCAAAGAGGAAGAAGGACTAAATCATGAGAGATGGCAACTCTAAATTAAAACAATTCTATCACTCCACAGAACCTTTTTCAGACACACTTGTTAATACCCGCAATTTTCAAACAGCTTGCAAAACAGCAGGTTTTCCCTACTATGCAACACATTTTAGCTAGATGAAAGACTTCAGTTGGAGAACATAAAGCTTTCAAGACCACCTTATATCTGGGGTTCACTGGAAAACTCTAATTCCAGAGAACAGCAAATTTGTCACAGATTCGTAACAGAAGTTCAGAAAACTGAAACTGGCAGTTTTGACAGAAAACAGATGAGAATTTCAAGTTGTATGGAATTTAAAACAAAAAAAAACTACATCAATTTTACCTGTGGCCTAGCATTCAGACTGGCCCCAGCTAGAAAAAGGAAGTTGCGCGCAAGATACAATAGATAACATACATTGCACATTAATTAGGTAACATACAATGTACCCTTTATTCCACAGAAACAAGTGACGCAAGAAACTTGCAACTGTCTAAGCTACACAAAACATACACATTTGAGTGACAGAGTGATAAAGCTGACCAACAGAAAAGATTGAGAGGTTTAGTCCACAGATGCAAAGAAACTATTTTAAATGGAGGCAACAATGCTGTGCATAATGTAATTTAGATATTCACAGGGCAGCATTGGAGAAATTCTGTCAAAATTTCATGTTCAGATGTAATTTAAGGTGTAAAAATTTACTCCTAATATTTCAAAAAATGGTTTAAAAAACAAAGCAGGATTTTTACTAAGTACAATCAGAACCAGTGAGTAACTCCTAACAGAAATGTGTACATCCAACACAACTCTTACACTTACCACAAGATTAACCTTCATTGACTGATTCAACTGCAGTGCTGGGATATAATTGGAACGCTGCAGACGGTGGACTAGAAGAAATTCATGATTCTGAACACCAGCATTGGTCTGCAGAAACTTCTCCAGACACTCCTGTGGGAAAGAACACATTGTAAAAATCTACTGTGCTTCTGCCTCTTCTCTTTCCAATTAACATTTATTTCTCATCCACACTTACTTGTTCAGTGTCTGTGAAAGGCAGCTTCAGCAACTCTTCCATTAGTCCCATCTCCTGGCAGAGCTCATACATGTGCTTCAACAGCTCTTCCGTATTCAACTTAGTTGTGTGTTGGTGCAACAGACTCCAGGCCTCCACCATGCACCTGCAGTTCATTTTGTTGAGATATAAAGGAATACCAGTTAATTCCTTTGGCTGAGTTGCAATGACATACTAACAGCATAACCAAAAAATGCCCCCAACTACAGTATTCAAAGCTTAAAAGAAATGAAGGGGCTGGAGATTTGTGCCGCCTTTCCTGCACCTTTCACAATACTGGAGTGCCAGAATGGAGGGATGGGCTCTTTACCTATTGGACAACAGCACGGTGAGGAAAAGACGAACTTCACTACTGCTTGACATTGATGGCTTCATCATCTGTAAGTATCTGAGAGCTCGTCTGTGCTCTCCTTGGCACATGAGGGCTTGAATAATCCTCCTGTGTTGCCATGACACAGTTTTGATTGTAGCTGGGTGAAAGAGCAGGGACAGGGAATTCTGCAGACCGGAGAGATCAGGTTTATTACGATACATACAGCCACGTGTGAAACAAAGACACTCAAAAGTTTCTGACAAAATCATTTAGCCACACAGAACAAAGCCAGTGCTTTAAAAGGAGTAATTCACACTCATCTAGGTTAATCACCAGTCTGTATACAAACAGCACTCCTTGAAAATACATTACTAAGTAACACATTATTCTGTCAGAAAACAGATTTTATTAACATCATAAAGAACAACCTTAAGCATCACAAAGGACATGAATTAGGTTGGAAAGTCACTTTTGCATCCTTTGGTCTCAACGCTTGCTGCTAGAATCATAGTTCTCTTATCTAGAGTACCTAAACCATTGTTTCTGAGGAACTGCTCAACTGGTCTACTGAGAATGACCTAGACAGTGGCTTCGAAAATCAAAATACCATCGTTGAGCATTATGAAACCTGATTTCTTCTTTGTGTTAATCCATTTCCCAACAAAGTAGTTAAAACTGAATTTCAAATCACAATTTTCTGTGAAGATGTAGCAGCAGTATTACAAAATCACTTTTAAAGTTTCAGTATCGAATCTGTACCATACTTACTTCATAATCATTGTGATCTAGAAGCCAGTAACCTTGAATAAGCTTCACAAGACCCCAAGGGATACCAAAGGCTGTCGGGAAGGAGTCAATTGAAGTCTCTGTTTTATTTGGAAAGGAATGCATGATATCCAGCAGCAAGTAAATTGTCTAACATCAAGTATTGAATTAAGGCAAATAAATTTGCTAGACACAACACACTGCATTTAGAAAACAGAAAAACCTTAAAAAAGGGAAGAACTCTGAGACGTGGTGGGAAGCAGAAAGTACAAATGCTTTAGTCTTGCCAATATAAGTAATTTTCACCTGAAGATACTAGGGTTGCAATCACAAAATCACATTCTAAATGAACAGCCCAAAAGAAACACTCTTGGATTTCTGCAAGGTATTCCAAAAGAATCACTTCAGGGATTTAAAACACCCATTGTCTGCTCAGGCAGGAAAAGGGACTGTTTTGGCAAAATTCATCAACTGCTACACCGCTGGCAGGAAAACTTTTGCTCTGAAGCAGCACAGCTTTGTGCATCATTCTAGTAAGGAGCCATTTGCCAGAGATAAAAGTGCTTCAGCAAATCAAAAACTGGGTTCCATTTTGAGAAAAACTAAGGGACGGTTTTGTCTTTGGCACTTCTTACTGAACCTGCTCTCACAGCAGAAAAGATTCAAACATGCATGGTCTGAAGGTGCAATGAAAATTACTAGGAAGGATACAATTGCGTGTTTGTAGCTCTCTTCAATGCTTTCTAGCAAATAGAGATCCAGCAGGGCCTGAAAGGGAAAGATACAAGTTGTTAAAAAGCTCCTCTCTTTCAGAAATCACTGGCTTTTGGGTAGGGGCTGTTGTGGTTGCTGCTGCTTTCAGCAAACGTAACACCTACGTGTAAACTAGCGGGTGGGTATTTCCCGGTTCCTCCTTCATCTCTCCGCCACAGCTTCTCGACTTGGTCTCCTAACTGGGAAACCATTCCATCAATCATCAAGCAGTCAGAATCCCATTTTCCTCTGCAATAAAATGTAGCAAGGATTTGGACCTAGGCTCCAGCCACTCAGTGTAAGAATTTTCTCCAGTCAACACAAAGCAAAAGCTCCCATAAGTCAAATAAAGTAACAAACATACAGAGGCCTGAGTATGGCTTGAAAGGCACATGAAAGACATTTCCAAATCAGATGAAAAATATTTGTTGTATTACCCAAGGAAAACTAAGTTTTTAAAGTGCCAGAAATAACCACACTCATCCTAACAGAGGAAACATAACAGTACCAAAGTACCAAGACACTTACTTTTGCCAAATCCATGCCCCAAATTTAAGTGTTCCAATACACAGGTGGGAAACAACATAAAAGAAGTTTTAGATTTGGTTCTCAGCATCTCACTTTGGTTACTGAAATAAAAGTGACTGTCACAAAGCTGAAATTTTAGCAGCATCTTAACAGCATCTTTTATGTTTCTCTACACACACCACTGCAATGTTGGATGGCTGAACGCTCTTCAGAAGTCCATCACAATCTTCTGCTGACTGCAACCTATCCTGTTTTTTCCTGATGATAAAAGGCAGCAAGAGCACACCACAGGTTGTATGCTTGTAAGGAACACACGAGACTGTCTGTAAGTTACCTGACAAGTAAGCAAAGTGAGATGAACTTCCAGTATCTAACACCCTGCAGCTTCCACCTTGACTCACTGTGCAGCATCTTGCTCACCACACCATGGACCAAGCTTCTTCAGGTCTTTAGTCAGTTAAAGAACAATTTCCTAACACCTAATCCAAAGGATATCACCTGTAGGCTAGTAAGCCAATCCACAAGACTTTACATGAGGAAGTTAATTTCATCCAACAGCCACCAGAGTGGTAGGTCTGCCAGCTACATGTAACTGACACTACCTTACTAAATTACACAAATGTCCTTGTGAGTAGAAGGCTTAGGCCACAACAATTATTACCTTCTATTGCTAGTCAGCAAGACATTTTCTTATTTATTAAAAACCAAAACCAGAACCATGCTTTCTTCTGCATCCAACTACGCTGTGAAAGCTGCACTTTGCTGAACTGGAGGTGGCTGATCCTATCCTCAACACGTGGACCTTTTCAGCAGCAACAACTTGTACACATTAGCCAATGCACTAAATACACTACAAGAATGGACAATACCAATAAATGGTAATAAGCAGACATATACATAAACATTTAACACAACAAAATAACCTGTGTCCAACAGAACACAAACATCACAAGTCTACAGCATTGCTGGCCAATGCACTGAGCTTAGCAAATAAAGCTGTTGCTACAAAAAGCCATTCACTCCCACTACTGAATTTGCAGTGGAAGTGTACTAGAGATTTCCCATAAGCCTTACCCTGATAAACGTTCAAGCTTCTGTCGATGGCTACTGTAGTATCTCTGAATCAGAGGATAGTTGTAGAAAGGTCTAGACAAATGCATATCATCATCTACAGGCAATAAAGTAAAGGCAAGTTAAAGAAATAGTATGATATTTTTAAACTAAATTTTTTGACTCAAAAGAGACAGAATGATACAAGCTGAAATCACGAAGCACAGGCAAGCCTCCACTCTGAAAGAAGCCAATCCTGACTTGATCTTTGCTAAGAGATGTAAGGCACAAGACTTGAGAATTCAGAACATGCAGTGTAAGCTCTTGTTCAGTATAGCAAAAACAAAAAAATATGCTTCAACAGTAAAAAATCCATTCCAGAATTTATGGTTTAATAGAAACTGGATTAAAACCCCAGGCATTTTAAACTGTGGATGCAAGCAGTTCCTTCAAGTCAGAGGCTTACTGCTCCCTACATAAAAATCCAGGAAAAAGCAATGCTTGCATTATTCTACATTATGCATTTGAAAACCCAGTAAGAGCTCCGTTTTACCCACAAAACCTCGGCACACACACTGACCCTGAACCCACACAACTTGGGATTAGTGAAACATTCACACGAGCATGGCTAAGAATGTGGTGACAGAATTAGTGCACACTCTCCTTCTTACATGAGCACTCAATACTTACCTAAACCCTCTGGGAGGAGACTGGATCGACAGAACCAGATGACCACTTGTGCATACAAAGAAATGAGGCTGGTTACCACCTGCTTATTCCTCAAGTCTGCATAACCTGAAAAAAAGGCATGACATGATTTTTGCTATGGAATCCCTTTCATTCTGACAAAACCCTCTTCATCAGACCAACAAAAACTATAAAAAAATGTCTTGGCATTTTTTCACTGTGTACCACACTTGCATTTGAAAAAAAATCCACAACAACCACCAAAGCAAAAAGCAATTCCAAAGAAGCAGCAGATTCACTAAAGATAAAAAATAATGATGATAATAAAGCCTGAGCTGTTAAATACATTCATAAATGAGGCACCTCTTTTTTACTAAGCAGAGATTTTTACAACAGCAAAGAGTTGTCTCTTTCCTCACTCTGCAAAGAAGAATTTGTAACACAAAAAGCAATAGAAACTCAAGTAACCTACATTACAAGCTACTCATTTATGCTTCCATCACGGCTTTTAGTAATCTGCATGCAATTATCAATTGGTGGCTAAAAATGGAGAAGATTTTCAGCATTTCCATGTTCAACTGCTGTAAATTCAAGCCTCTTGCTTAAGAAGCTTCTTGCTGAATGCAGCATCCCACATCCCTTGTCTGAGACCAACAACAAATTATTTCCCTTGCATTCATGTATATTAAGAGGCAGTCCACGCTTCTCCGATTTAAGGCTCTCCTGCCAGCTGACTTGGACAGTCTTTCAATCATCAATAGCAGTAAAAGCGCATGTTTCCACACTTACAACCCACGCCTAATTCCAAATCGTAGTAAAACATACCAAAAGATATTGTAAGACTCGTACACACCTTTTTCTGTAAGCTCCTGTGCTTCTCTTAGAAAACAGTTTAAGATTGTGCTAAGGTTGCTCAGAAGCAACTGGCAGTGCTGAAGAGACTGTAATGTCTGTGGGTCAATGAAGTTGCAAGAGCCATCAAACAGTGGAACACCTTTTCAAGAAGAAATATCAAACCATTACATTGACTGAAGAAGCTCAAGTAGAAACAAAGACTTTCTGTGTGCACAAGGACTACACTGGTACTCACCGATTTGGTCAAATTCATGTTTTGCATAGACCACTTTGTTCCACGTCCACTCAAGAACAAACCGTAAATTAGCAGCAGAATTTGGCTGCTCTGTAAAAGAAGACAACAAAACAGAAATGAATCCATAATCTCAAGCCAAAAAAATATATAATATAAAGGCAACGTAGGATGTATTACCTTCAGATGTCCAGTGTTTGATGCATCCAGTCAGAAGCTCTAAAGAACCTGTGTGGACAGCAGCTGACAATACCGCTTGTAACTGCTCCTCCTAAACATAACAGACAACATAAAATGAGAATCTTATGCACTTTCAGTACCTGAACTATGAAGAGCATTTCCACCCCTCTACTCCTTCAGCCATCACAAAGTCAATTAGACATGAGGATGATGAGGGGACTGGAGCATCTCCCTTATGAAGACAGGCTGAGAAAGTTGGGGCTGTTCAGCCTGGAGAAGAGAAGGCTGCGTGGAGACCTCACAGCAGCCTTCCAGTACCTGAAGGGGGACTAGAGGGATGCTGGGGAGGGACTCTTCATTAGGGACTGTAGTCACAGGACAAGGGGTAATGAGTTCAAGCTTCAACAAGGGAAGTTTACGCTGGATATAATGAAGAAGCTCTTTCCGGTAAGGGTGGTGAGGCACTGAAATGGCTTTCCCAGGGAAACTGTGAATGCACCATCGCTGGTGGTGTTCAGGGACAAGTTGGACAGAGCTTTGCGTGGCATGGTTTAGTGGGAGTCGTCCCTGCCCATGGCAGGGAGGCTGGAACTAGATGATCTTAAGGTCCTTTCCAACCCAACTGTTCTAAGCATTCTATGTGTAAATAATGCCACATTCTTCTGCTTGATTCCAGACACAGGCAGGACTGCTTCTTGACCTGAAGAACACATAGCAATTTTCCTGACATTCCAAATTATACTAATTTTAAACTTTTTGCATGCCCCTGCATTGCAGTCTTAACACACTGAGATGCAATTTTCTCAGTAATATTCTCTGTTAATACCCTTTACACATATTGTGCAGTAAGTTTGCCATCAGGAAAGCATGAAGGGGACTGAACAAATGCAACCACAAAATGTTTGCGTGGAAACAGTCAAGCTAAGGTCAAGCAGCTTTCCACACTATGAAGACATGAGGCGCTTCTGGCACCTAAAACATTAAGTTGCAATTTTCTAAAATGACGTAAGTGAAACATTTAAATTGTAATACATTTAAATTTTGGGCTATTGAAACACAGTATAATCATGCAGTGGTGATCGTTGAGAAGTAAGTAATCCATCCCAAGGATGTGCATGCACAGGTATGCATAGACTTGCAAGATTAAGTACTAGGTCATTTCAGCTGCAGTTTTGATACTCCTTATTAGTGAAATGATTCTTCATAAAATTTTCGTTTTTCTTAGGTTTGGGTTTTATAAACACATTCAAAAGTTATTCTAAGAGAAAGATGCCTAAATGTTGCACATGACCAACTTTTGCTTCACACTTCCTTCGGCAACACTGTCGCACAGAAGTCACAGGCAGGTCTCTAAAAACAGGTGTATGGGGACTGTTCTCAGACAAACTCAGTCATCTAGATATGAGAACACCATTACTAAGTTAATACCAGTTCGTAACCTAGCTGGCTAACCAAGGCAACACCCGAGTTTCAGTGCAACTCGTATGTAATACAAAAATCAGATTATAATGTCTTGCAGCCCCTACAGCCCTACCAGACAAAATGGATGCATTTCCCCTTTGATTCCCTCACGTGCACTCACCTGACTCAAACTGGAGGGCTGGACATCCGCTAGTCTTGGAGACAGCAGGCCGGCAGCAAGACACCTCTGGTAGCTATCGTGAATGGCTTCACTTACTGAAGGGCCAGATTTCTTCAAAAAATTCAAGGTCTGAAAAGCCAGGTTAAGACAGCATTATTATTCAATCACTAAGGCTCTGGATGACTCCTAGGAGAAGTAATGCAAATGTTCCCTGCAGCTGTCAGAAAGCTTGTGCCAGTAGCATGCTTGAGGTTACCAGTCTCAATAAGCATGCATTCCTCTGGACTATTAAAGACAGCAGTTCCAGTTTTTACAAAGAAATCCTGTAATACAAAGCATTAGCCCTTGTAATGCTGAATTATTTCCTAGCTTCTCTGTCAGGACGCAGGGATTCCCTTTACCCCAAAGACTGACACAATGTTCATTCCCACCTAAAACTAGCACAAAACTTGAAATCATACTCTAGAAAAAAACTCCTTTGCTTATTTGTGCAGAAGCCGATTTACGCTAGGAATATTTGGTGAGCTCAAACTTAATTCAGTTTCAGAAACTTCATTCAGAACTTCAACTCCATCTGTACAGTGTCTCAGAACCTATAATTTGGCCAAGTCATAGAGACACAACACTGATTTCTTCTTAAGGAGTTATAGCATTTTTCATTTGCTCCATTCTGTCATGCTTTTTCAAGCTACTCAGGCATCAAAACCCAATCTCAAGACTACGCAGGCACTTTGGCAGCTGGGTAATAGAGGTAACCACCTGCCCTGACTTCTGCAACATTTTTGTTCTTGCCTCTCACGCAACACTGTGTTCCTTTCTGGACATTCAATCCCTGCTCGTGCTTCAACAGGAGGCAACTGCAGTTTTACAGTGCCAAGATGGGATCAAAAACATTGCCATGGCAGGATACACTTGCAACAATGCATGTGGATGGGCAGGATGAGCATAAAATGGTCTCTGGCACTGATGGCAATGCACTAGAAAACCTAGGAAAGGTGCATCTCAATAAAGGTACAGGAAAAGATCACCTCCTTCTGGAAGCCGGTGCAAGTCATATGAACAACTCCAGACTTCAGCAAGCATGTACCATCTGCAGAAACAAGGAACGTTTGAGAGACTGCTGTTATGAGCGGTTTACATGTTTTAAAGAGCAGTACCTGCAAAGATAGAACTGAGCACATAGTTTCTTCATCATACCACTTACAAGCTTCTTTGACTTTTTAATTACTGCCTGTAGTAATTTTATCTCTGGTGCTATCAAGGTGCTGTGCTTTGAGCTTCTGTTCAAAGTCATTTCATTTGCTGACCATCACCACTTCCCACACTACATTACAAAATCAACAATCCCCAAAACTCAGCAGACTGCCAGAGATGTTTCACAATACTCAATACCTTGTTAGGACAACAAAACTGTCAGGGTGTTGAGTACTGCTAGTTATTGGCTTGGTGGGGGTTTGGTGTTCTTTGGTTTGCTTTGCTTTTTGAGCCACCAACAACAAACAAAAGAACCAGTAAG
>JASSUY010038013.1:13302-26215 GCA_032466535.1 Forpus xanthops | reverse complement strand
CCCACCTCACAAGCGTGTCAAGGTCCCTCTGGATGGCATTCCTTCCCTCCAATGTATCAACCAAACCACACAGCTTGTTGTCATCAATGAACTTGCTGAGGCCATGGTCTTCAGTGAAGAACTTACAGAGAGAAGAAATTGTAAATCTCATCAATCTTTGCAAGCCCAGTGTCAGCAGGAAAGTTGTCAACATTTTGCTGAAGCACATTGTCTGGAACACCCTGCAGTGTGACAGTCAGCCCTCTATTCAAGCCCACTTTGATGGTTTCAGTTAATAGTAGATCTCTTACTTTAGGGTAAATGCTCTAACCAGAAGGTGGGTAATTGAAAGGGTGTCATGATTTCACATCTCTGTTTTGTGGACTCCTGCCTATTTGAAGGTCTTAAATAAACTTTGAGACAGCCTTTTGGACTAGACCTCTGAAAAGACTTAAGGAGATGCTTTGTTGCTCATAGGTAAGAAATCCCAGTTACACGTGGAAATTCAACTACACCAAACAAGAATTTTCAAGTTGCATGGGCAAGTTTCTAATGAGGTAAGATGCCTCCAGCATTATTAACCAGTTGCGGCAGAGTTCTTCGAGTTAAATTCTGAGGCACAGGTATTCAGTTCTAACTTATTTCAGTATTTTATTAAAATCCTAATCCATTTCTTCTTTTTTATTTATTTATTTTTATGTATAGGTCAAAGTCCCCATTGAGATTGTGCTCTTTTGGTGGTTTTATACCTAATTGGTTATTAAGGAACCTTCAAGAAATAAGTAAGTGCTAGATTTCTTCTAAGAAAACAGCCATGGGAGATCATCTAAGAGAGGATGGAATTAATAGTATCCCGTCATATCATACTCAGCTCTGTTCAACTTTCTTGCTGCATGGTTAAATGAGAGCAAAAGCCAAATTTTCTCAGGCACAGTTGCTTCTTACTGAGAATTTTCAACAAATTTCATAGAATCATACAATAATTAGGATTTGAAAGGACCTTAAGATCATCTAGTTCCAACCCCCCTGCCATGGGCGGGAATACCTCACACTAAACCATGCCACCCAACGCTCTGTCCAACCCGGCCTTGAACACCACCAGTGATGGAGCATTCACAACTTCCCTGGGCAACCCATTCCAGTGCCTCACCACCCTCACAGTAAAGAATTTCTTCCTCACATCCAATCTAAACTTCCCCTCTTTAAGTTTGAACCCATTGCTTTTTCCTTTGTTTTCCCCCTTCCATGTGTATGGAGTCCCCACCTAATTTTATAAGTGCAAAACTTACTAGGGATATGGACATATGCATTATTGAGCACAGTGCTGGAACAAGTTGCCCAGGGAGGCTGTGGAGTCTCTATACTTGAAGATATTCAAAAGCCATCTGGACATGGTCCTCAGAAACCAGCTGTAGGTGTTCCTGCTTGTGTGGGGTGGTTGGACAAGAGGATCTCCAGATGTGCCTTCCAGCCTCAGTCATGCTGTGATTCTCAGACACATTCAGTGAAGGGAATCCAGTTACTGCCTCTCCCTCCTCCCTTCCCCCAAACCTTCCCAGCTATCTTGGAAGTGCCTACAGAGAGAAGAAATGAAATCAGTCTCAAAGCCCGAACCCATGGCAATAGGACATGACTCAGAACTTGGCAAGTGCAGCCCATGGAGCAGAACAAAGTGCGGCTTCTTAATCTAGAGCCTCTTGGGCAGCTCCAAGTACTCACAGTGAGCTGGGGACTGGTTGGTGGTGCATCCCATCTGAACTGCCAGAACAGAGCAGGACAGAGCCATCCAGCACAAGATACTTTGTTGTTGGAGGTATTCTTGTTTTGGTTTGAAATTGTGTTAGATTGGAAGGACTTCATATCTCTTTTCATAGATAATGGTAAAGAATTGATACAGGGTTATCAGCACACTTCAGAGGTTGTCTTTTAAATACATCAGACTTTCCCAGTGTAAGACTTTAGTCCCTACAAATCAAATGCCTGATGCCAAATGCAGCTTTAGCTGTTCTCTTCCCTTTTATAGTGTGTGAGAAGGAGCAACTGCCCATAACATCCTGTGTGCCATGTAGGAGCTGCCTTGTGTGGGCCAGGGGACATGGGCATGGGAGTCAGGATGAAATCCCTCCTCAGCTCTCCAGCATGACAGTGGGTGTCAAGGCTATATGGATCAGATAGCGTCTGATAGTTGTAGTTATTCTTTTAAAGAATGGGGCATAGTCCAGTCTTTTCCACTGGGTAGCTGCCTACATGTTAGAGTACTCCTCAGAAAGCACATCTGCCATAGCCAGGGGATCCTCAGCCACTTCTGTTACTACCCAAGAAAGTGTCCTGCACACCAGACTATAGGCAACAGGGAAGTAGTTTCTGTTCCACCTGTTAAACTGTACAGTTGTTCAGATAGGACAGTAAGATTCACTGAAGAACAGGCAGGACCACAAGAGAGAAAATGACAGCAAGTCTTACTCTGTAGTATGGTGGGGAATTGAGGTGGGGGAGTCACATCTGCTGTATACAGGTAGAGAGCAATGTGGGGATGAAGTAAAGAAGAGTTTGATCAAAAATGTCTGCAGTGCTAAGGATTTGAAGGACTTTAAAGACTTGCAAGGTTTAACCTTGAAAATAAGTGGCCTGTTTTGTACCTATAACCTTTTTGCAGAAGCTAAAGGGGAATATGAAGCTACAGATGAGCTTTTTAGTTATTTTGTAGAAGTCAAAGTGTAGACTCATATCAGACAGGCCCGACTGAACTGCTCAGTTCCTGAAAATAGGTCATGGAGAGAATCTCTAATTAGAAGAAGTTGGCAAAGACAGTCAGTGCACGTTAAAAACATGCACCAGATTCGTTTTACTTGTGTAGTGATGCAATGAACAGGGTTTGTACCAAAGCTGGACATGGTGAACAGCATGACTCAGTTCTAGGAGCCACAGGGAACAAGTCAAGTCAGGTTCACTTTGCAGAGCTGTGCTTTTGCTGACTCCTCAATAACACCAGCAACTGCAGCTGCACCTTCCCAAAATGTCCCACAGCATATTGACATTATCCAGGGAATTAAAACCTCCCTTTTCTTCTCAGGTCCAGTTCTCTCTTTCATGGGTTTAAACGGATACTTCCTTCGGCTGAATTCAAATGAGGACTTCAGTGCTGGTGAGTCAGACGAGGTACTGGCCTTTAGGTATTTGGCATGCAAATCAGAGTCACAAGGCTTGTGTCAGGCATCTCACAAGTCTGTGCAAAGTCAGGTATGAAGCTATGCAGTGCACCAGGGGAAAGAGTTATATCAGAATGGAGAACTATAAGACTGATGCATAAGCAGGCCATCATAACAGTAGGCAGTACTAGTGGGATGCCTGACTACCTGAGCACATTCACTATGAAGCTGTAGCACAGGCTCCTGGACTCTGTTTTGCTGCCCAGACACCCAGCACTAAGCCCTGTAGTGCATAAGTTTGAGCTCATTCTATCAACAGCAGACATGTAATCTTTTGTTACCTTTTCTTCTTTCTTCAGCTAAGCAGCCTCCGTTCTCTGGATCTGTTAAATTACAGGTCCAGAACAGTTGTTTTGCCACTCAGATGAATCTGATCCTCTGCATGCCCAAAAGCAGGAATAGAGAGGATGGTTAGGTCAGGCAGACAAGTGTGCACACTGCAATGTTAGGTGCCTGACCAACTGTTTAGCCCTCTGCTAAGGCAGGACTGGTCCCAGATTAGTATTAAGAGCTAGACCATCTCTTTTCCTGGATTTTCATTACTTTGCTAAAGGAGCACTGGAGTCATTCTTCTAGCTTTAGTATTAAGGAAGTACTTAGCTTTTGCTAGAGCAATGCCCTGGGTAAGTCACCAGACAAAGCAGGTACCAATGTGGAAAGAAAATCTGAATTAATCCTTATGTGTATGTTCCAAACCCGCTGAAATCATTTGGCATCACTTTACTGACTTGAGGAAGCTTAGGATTCTGTATCTTGGTGAGTATCTGAATGATGGGAGAAGCTGTGTTTCTTTTATTGACCTCATTACATTATTTCATTCTGCATTATTTCATTACATGAATCATTACAGTGTGCAAAGCTGTCCTAAAGAGTTACAAGCCCAGGCACACAGTCCTACTTGTCCTATGTTTACTATGATGAAAAAAACTAATAATGCCTTACTCATGTCAAAAAACCTGTTTGCCTCAGGCAAACAGAATTTCAACCAGCTTGTCTTCCCTTGGCTCTTCAAACATGCCAGAGAAAAAATCCTCCATCACTTTTCTTTTTAGCAGTTCAGATGTTAACTTGAGATGAGTCAACCCAGAAACTCTGAGCGGCTACAATTTACCTTGAACTGGGAAGAAAGGGCAGGTACTCTGACTTGGTCCTCCTTCCTAGACAGGAATACAATAAGTCTATGCCTGATGTTTAGAAAGCATTTTATCTGAGGTGGTTCTTTCACTGCCAGAAAGCTCATTAACCTTTTTTTTTAGCATTGCAACTGAAATTTCAGTGTGCATGTGGAATAACTATTCTGAAAATGAGCATTTTGGAGTTCAGATATTGCACAGCTCAAACTGTAGATGTTCATTGCGGTTGACCTTGCCAAGGGAGTATGAAGCTTATGCCCTTTACAGAAAGCAGGCTCAAAGATGAAGAGAAGATGAAGTTCCAGTGAGAACAGTTCTCTATTTGTCAATCTTCTATATATTCTTTGCTGGCAAAAACGTATTTTCCCCCTTCAGTTATCAGTACCTGATTCACTGAGATGCTAAACCAGACATTAAATCATAATCTCAACATCCGAGCTGAGCCTCATTGTCAGAATAGAACGTGGGGATTGCAGCACCTGTGGAAGGTGACTTTGCTGGATCGGTGGTTTTGTTCCATTTACCTTCAGTTACCTAACACCTCATCTCATTCTGGGTTGCTGTATTCTGCCACAACACTACAATCTTCACATTGCTCTTCAGAATTGTCACATTTTCCAAGTCCAGCTCTCATATGCCAGCCAAAAGTATCTTTTCTTTCATCTTATGTCAGACTAAGAAGTAAGCCGTTTTAATTCTTGTTTTCAAGATGGATTCCTGGTGGGTGAGGTAAGACCAAATGAGAGGTGGGACACAGGCTTCTGTCTTCCTAGTGCTGCTCATCCTTGCTGCAGCTAAATCTATATAGCTCCTGCAGTGATGAGGGGAAGGCAGAAGGTAGCTCTCATAGCTCTGATCCATCTCCCTTCTTTCCCCCAATGCCCTGTTGAGGAGTAGAGCTCATGAGTGGAATTCTCACTGCTCTTAGCATGGGCAGTCTGACCCATAGGCAGAGAGTTCAGTCCCCTCTTTGCTGCAGCTCTAGGGCTTTTGCAACTGTCCTGTTCCCCTTAAACCTTCCTGTCACACTGTGCCCCCCAAAAGTCACCCTGTGTCTAAGCCAGAGTAGATCTCTCTATCCCTCTGGGTTCCTGCCTGCAGCCTGGCCTGTCGTACAGACACACCATATCTGCAGACCCTGATCCCTGAAACTCTGAGGGCAGCCGTAATGGTGGCCCTGTGACTGTCCTCCAGGGCATTGTTTTTTGTGTGTCTGGGAGGTGGAAGAGTGAAAAGCTGGATGATAAATGGCTGGATTCTAGCTAGGGATATCAGGAGGCTCCATTGCCTGAGCAGCTACCTCTTGGGTAATGATGGGGTGATGTGGTGGGAGCAGGCATGTCATGGGGGCTCAGGTCAAAACACTGCTCTGTCTGCGGTTTTGCAGCACCATGAAAAGTGGCTTAGGTGATGCAAACTGCAAGTCCTTTATTGCTGAAAGTAATAAAACCACCAGAGCCTATAACCTTGTTCCTTTTTTCTAGTTCTTGTGTAAAGGAGACCAGAGGTGACTCTGCGGAGAAAGCAAAGAAAGCAGATAGGTGTGCTGCTGTGGCACTGGGACTGAAACAAGGCATCAAATGGGAGGTGAAGTCACATTTAAAGCAATTTTGCATAATGTATGACTCAAACAAGAAATGTGATTCGGCTCTGTTACTGATTTTAATGAAGAAGACAACATGTATGATTTGAAGAAGGAATCCCTCAAGGTATAAAAATACCCAATAAGAGGCATCTTTACCCATAGTCCTATGACACAGTTGTCAAGGATGATTGCATGTCTTATTTAGTCCACTGTAGCCTGTAATGTGCTCAAGATAAAGGGTTGGTTTTTAAAGCTGTCTGGTGATAAAAAGGTGAAGTACAGGAGGAATAAGGTCTTGCAGTACAATTTAGAGAAGGAGATAGCCATGACTCTTCTGAGTGGTTGATATCCTTGGGTTTATGTACAGGAACACAGCAGAGCCTCCAAAGTGCTTTTTCATAAACCCACTGGAATTCTCCATGCACAAGCATTAACTGAACTTTTTGAAATGAATATTTATTATTTTCCTTGCTTCCCCATGATCCTTGGGGATCTTGTAATGAAGGAGCACGTAGCAGAGAAAGGTAACTTTATTCTCTGCCACTGCAAGAACCTCATAAACAGCTTCAAAGCAAGATGAAAATGCTTTGTGCTTACCTACTGATAAGTTTAGCACCACTGTGTTCAAAAGGATCCTTCTGCAAGTTAAGCCTTAGCTCACAGGGAAAGAAAAAGTCTCATTTTATGTGGGTGTCATTAATTATAAAACTAAGCAATGCAATAAGCTCCTCTTTTGTAGGTGGCTCTGAATGTGAGGACAAATAAGATAATTTTCCTCACAGTTCCAGGTAAAATGAAGAGTCTGCTGTGCCTTACCTCAAAGTTCATTAGGAGATTGGTATAGATATTTTTAACTGAGCACAGCGATGCATGTGCTTTATCCCAGCATCTTTTCATGTTTTAATAACTTCCTTCCGTAGTGGGAGGAATTACAGAAGAAAACCCTTTGAGGAGAGGCGCCAGAGTTGGATGAAGAACAGTTCCTCTTTGTCCCAAGAGCAGGCTTTGGGATGTTTCAGTGCTGCCCTCCAGTGCTGCCCTCCCCACTTTTATATCTTCCCTTTTGATGGATATTTGCACCTCCACTGAGGTCCTGGCAGGAAAACTAAGGTACAGCTCACGATGAGCAGCCTGCACTGGGCTGTATGAGTGTGAATGCAAGTGCTGAGCAGAAGCATCTCCTAATCGTGCATGTAAAAGGCAGGTTTGGAAGATAGGGTTTGGTAAACTATTACACCACTTCTCCTTTCCCAATCTCTAAATGATGCAGACTCCCAGCCTTGTTTCCTGTGGCTTTCCAGGGGTCCTCTGATTTAGCCGACATCTACTGCCACATTGGTTTCCACATCCAAAAGGGATCATGAACTTACAAAGTTTATTGCCTTTCAAGATCTTCTTTCCATGCATGGACTTGTAAATTCTCAGATGACATGCGATAAATCAGCATTAAGTTTCATTATACAAAAATGAAAATTCATTGAATCAGAAAGAGAAGAAGAGAGAGACTTCCTCCCCTTTTAGATCACTCAGAGTAGCTTTCTCTCCAGTGGTCTCACTTGGTGCATGATCTTGCAGAAGGCAATATAATCATGATCTAGCAGATGTAAGAAGAACAAGAAGGACAAATACATTTTACATCACCTTCAGAACTAATAGTCTGAAATGGTCAGGAAAGCCAGTCCAGTGTTAAAACTATGGATGCTATTTTCCTTTCTTCTAGTCAGGGCTTGTGTTGAGCACCCAGCCTGAGCAAAGGCAACATACATTAAATAGGAACAAAATGTCATCTCCCTGGAAAACCACCTGCCAGGCGGAAGGTTGTGCCATGAAACAACATCTATAGTGTGAATGCAAATTTAGCCATCTTGAACATAGAAGATGGGTGAGAGCTAGCACAGTTGAACAGCCTCATCGAGCCAGCCCAGGCTTTGATTAGCAGTGTAGCCACACTCAGTAAGTCTAAGTTATGGACAGCCTGTGGCAGAACCACAAACTGTCATCAGATCTCCCAGTTTCCAGGCTGGGGCTCTCTCCACCATCCTCACATTGACAACAGCTGCCAGGCTCTTCCCTGTGTTTAATGTGGCCCTGTGATTGTGAAATAAAAATGTCTCCATAGCTAAAAGGCTTAAACTTCTGCAAACACCAATTAAGGTTGGAGCTCTGCCCTCCATTTCAGTGAGGGCAGGTTTGGGCCCTCAAGAACTGAGCTGTGAGGGGGTGAACAGGATGCAACGTGCTCCATCCTTCATATGCCCAAGGCTGGAGGCCAAAGGCTTTCAAGCACTGAGGTGTGTCCCTGTCAGATTGCACATATCCTGTTCTAATTTGAAGAGGGTTAGAGCATTAATCTCTAAAGAATACACAACATGATGAATATTTCTGAGATGAGGAAATCTTCTGAATTTCTTGGTTTAAATAAGTACAGTATCTAAAAAAAATAGCCCTGTACAGCTGAAAAACAGTAATGATAAACTGACTGAATCAGCCAACCTTTTTCCCCATACAGATATAAAAGTAACATACTGTAGTGGCTTCTCAGTGGTTGAGAGTGATGTGTTCTCTCTCATATAAGGTTCCTGGCCACTGCTGGGTCAGAGGTGCTGAGGGTAGCATCCCTTTCCTCCAGCTGCCTATGCACAGTGCCATGTCATTCATTAGGACCTTCAGGAGGGCTTGCTTTTCATCTCTGCAACTGAAATAACAAGACTTTCTTGGGGGAACAGGATACATTTGGTTGGTGGAAAGAAAATGTTTAATCTGAGCGCTAAGCAGCAGTTTCGGTGCATGCAAGTAGAGTAGGCTTATTAGCTGAATGAGAACAGAAACTGCGAGCAGCAGAGGTCTATGGTAACCAGTCAGTTAACTAAGATACAGGAAAAGCCTCTGAACAGTGTTTCTGCCAGAAAAGACATAATCCTTTTTCTTCCACTTGAGGGTGACTTGACTTTACCTCCCACGAATGCCATTTAGGAGACCCTGCTGAGCAAGAACTGACTGTGAATGCTGCTTGCTTTGTACCGTTATCAACATAGTCCTGCTTATTTCAAACTGGCTCAACTTTGGTATTTTATAGAAAACTTTGCTTTTATTTTTCCTGGGACTGGATTAAAATAAAAACACCTCAGGAAATGCAGTTGATGAGAAATAAGATTAAGGTGTTTTGCAAGAGTCAAGGCAGCATTTCTCATGGCACTGAGCTGGGTAGTGTAGTAGAATCTTCTCAAAGACTGGTTCAACGATTACAGACAATAAAAGACCATTTGGAGATTTGGCTAGCTGACCTCATCAGCTGATAGGGGATCCTATTTTGCCATCACAGCAAACATGCCAACTCTACTAGCCTTTCAAGCTCCTTGTGATATTCATCTGTAACAGTAAAGCTCACAAGTTCATTAAATGCCATTCAGTGAAATCTAGAAGTCTTGGTGCCAAACCATAATGATGACTCAGTTCATCCTCACAATGCTGAACTGACAATGTCAGACTGCAGTATTTCTTTTCTAGGAAAAAAAAAAGAAGACATAATTTCCAACATCTTATTTTAGTGCAATATTGTCAGAATAATAATGATTATTTATTATATATTATTGATTATTCAGGTATGCTAGCGGAGTGTGTAATTTCTGGGTATTTGGTTACAGCTCTGTGGATTTGACTTT
This sequence comes from Forpus xanthops, assembly GCA_032466535.1. NCBI lineage: Eukaryota > Metazoa > Chordata > Aves > Psittaciformes > Psittacidae > Forpus > Forpus xanthops. The sequence continues at coordinate 16,647 of JASSUY010038013.1, read as the reverse complement.
CTGTCTTGACCAGGAATAAAAATACAAAGCTGTTAGAGGTGATGATCAAAGCAAGAAACAGACAACCGTAGGTTCTAGAATGGTTTGACACAGTGCCAGTTCTTCCTTTACTTATGCAAATACAGTGGCTTCTGGCCCCTGGGGGTATTTGTTAATAGAATATTGACTCTCTGGATGATAATTCCTTTCTTCAGTCTTGCATGAAAACAATTCTTATTATATGCCACATCATCTGGATGTTAGAAAAGACTGCTGATCCCTCTGCTAACATACAGCATCTACAGCAAAATGTAAATGGAGTGCCTTCTAATAAAGGCAAGAGTGTATGAAGAAACTCAAACATTACAATTCCTCAGAGTCTAAAGTTTAGCTTACAGTGTTTACACTGGGAATGCCAAGTCCTTGGGCGTATGGCATCACCAGTAAGTTATGACACTAGCTTACACTAACGCTCATAGTTACTAAGGCTGAGTTATTAAGGAAAAGCCATGATGATCTCCAAGGCTGATCTGCCGCATTATACAGAGCATGAGATCTCTGCAGTTAGTGCCTGCTAGGTCCAATAGTTCAGTCTGAAACAGAACATGCTTTTCAGGAAAAGGCCCAATCTTGGTTTAAACACTTCCAGTGCTGGAACCCCCCAAACCCAGACAGAGTTTTCTCTGGGGGCAACCACCAAAGCCTGCAGTGCTGGCTGAGATACTGCTCCACAGCAGTACTGCTGTTTAGGGCCAAAACACCGTCAGTGTAACCTCAACAAGTAGTGATTTTTTTTGTTGCACAGTCCTTTCTCCTCTCCTTTGCAAGATGAAGTGTTTTGCAAGGCTGGAATCCCTGCGAAATGGATGCAGTGTTTGGGTAGTTAGCAAATAAGAATTCATACAGCAGAAGGCTTTCAAGGATATTTCATTCTAGCTTTAAGTGCTTGAATCACTCATATTAAGTGATAACGCTCATATTTAAAGTGTTTAAATCACTGATATTGAAATCCCTCACAGTAATACTGGCTTTTCCCCTTGCATGTTAGACTTCTGTTTGTGCACTGGTGGTTGTGTTCACCAAAGTGATTTGATGGTCGGTGGCAAATACCAACTTGTGAGGCTCTTTCTGCCTTCATAGAGCACTGATCCAGGTGTAACCACGGCAATTTCTTTTCAAGCTGTAGATGACCCAGGGAGAGTGCTGATGTTTGACACAGGAACCTGCTTCGTTTTCCTTTTTGCCCTCTGTATCTTCAGCAGGCATAAACCATTGTTTCAATTGTGTCATTGTCTGAATCTTCCTACAGGTTTGAAAAACACCAAGCAGACAATTTCTGTTCTTAAAGGAACAGCTTTTATTTAATTCCTTGGCATCTAGATCCATTCTCGTGCTCGATATCCTGAGTTCAGGTGAAATAAGTGCTCATTTATTCCCTCCTTTTTGCCAGGGTACAGTGAGGACTGGGGCAGGGGAGCCAGGAGCCAGCAGTGACCCTGGCACTGGCTGTGCCTGCACCAACAATTTCCATCCCATGAGGACTGACTATGGAAGAGTTTAATCTTCCTCTGACTCCAGAAGCACACAGGAAGTTTCAAAGTGGTCTCAATATTCCTCTGCTTTCAACAGTCCTCTGAGGGCACGGGCTGTGCAGAGAAGCATGGCCTCCAATGCAGCCTCACTTACTCATCTCAAAATGCACTCAGCCCTGCCTTGACTAGCCCCAAGAACCTCTCAGCACCATCCTGCTACCTGCTTATCCCATACGGGATGGTTTTCTTTGCTCTTTATAGCAGAACACTTGGGCCCAGGAGGGCTCTCCTGCTTGACCAGCAGCTGCCCTTTGTCATGCCCCATGCAGGGTCTCCAGCTCCAGAGTTACAACCCATATTATCCATGCTGAGCATCCTGTGTGCATCTGGCAACACAGGCCCTCTGGTCTCTAACCATAGCTGGTTGTGTTCCATCTCATGAGCTTAGCCGGTGAGCACTACAGCCAGTGTTCAGCCTTGCTGTTGTTTGGTTTAATCTAACTGCTTAGTTTTCAGATATGAAGGTTCATCTCAAGCCTTATTGTGACACCTATCAGATCGCCTCATCTGATCTGTTCAGGTCTTTTTATTCCACTCTATGGATGAGCTTTCTGAAGTAAACAGCTTGAATGTATTATGTAAATTTGTATTGGACAAATGAGGTTTATACCAAAATATGCACTGAAAAAGGATTTCCAGAAGAAGGCACATAAATTTTCCTTTGAAAAGCCCTGCATCATCAATTGCTATTTTCCTCTGGTGCAAAGGTGTCATATGAAAACTGGCCGGCTACGCACCATTTTTGTAAGTAGTCATCATGGAAGTGCCCTGTTTGCAAATTTGGGGTTAAAAACAAATCCAAAGCAGCAGCACTTCAATATTCCTAATGGATACCAGCCTGCAACCACTGAAAAATGCCTTTTATCTGCTCAAACCATCTGGGAGAACCTGTAGTCCAGTATCCTGCCAGTCATGGGGTGTAGTCGAGGATAGCACAAAGGATCCTCTCCTCCTATATATTTAATATTCTTTATAAATCCTACCCATCAAACAGTTCTGAAATATCCTCCATGTCCTACAGCTCCAGCAACAAGTCCCTTCTCTGAGCTGGGCACTGGCAGGGCCAGCTTCGGCTCTGCTCCTTAGAAACATGAACGCAGAGAACATGTCTCCCAGCGGTTTGCAGAGTGCACTCGATACCATTGGCACATGTCTCATTAGCTTCCCTGGAGATAAACGTTAGCAAATGCGATCTTCAGGTGAAAGTTACTGGAACAAACGTGACTAAATGGTTCCAGCCACCTGCTGCCATGGGGAAGGCCTCATGCTTGTCAAAAAGTAAGACGCAAATTCAATTCTCTTTTAGGACAAAACAACCTTTAAGAACACAAGGCATTGCTGTGATTGTCACAAGTCTGTGTATGATCTTAATGGAGCATAACAGTGCTCTGGCTAGTCATAGCTGCTCAGGCACTGAGGGGAAAACCTCCAGACAAAGCATGGTATGAGGGCTCTTCTGCATATCTGTTCCTATTCCCATTCACAGACAAGTTGTTGATGAGGGATCATGGCTCTGAGGTAGAGAATACATTACCAGTTTGGAGACAGAGGACACTTGCTGTGTAGAAGGAGTTCATGCATGTATACCCGTGTACTGGGTTACATCAAAAGGAGAGTGACCAGCAGGTTGAAAGAGGTGATCCTGCCCCTCTGCTCTGCTCTCATGGGACCTCACTTGGAGTATTGTGTGCAGTTCAGGTGTCCTCAACATAAAAAGGACATGGAACTGTTGGAATAAGTGCAGAGGAGGGCCACGAGGATGATCAGGGGACTG
>JASSUY010038013.1:0-10595 GCA_032466535.1 Forpus xanthops | reverse complement strand
AGATTGGATGTGAGGAAGAAATTCTTTACTGTAAGGGTGGTGAGGCACTGGAATGGGTTGCCCAGGGAAGCTGTGAACGCTCCATCGCTGGCGGTGTTCAAGGCCAGGTTGGACATAGCCTTGGGTGACATGGTTTAGTGTTAGGTGTCCCTGTGAATGGCAGTGGTGCTGGAACTAGATGATCTTAAGGTCCTTTCCGACCCTAACTGTTCTATGATTGTATTGAAATTCCCAATGTCAACTCAATGCTGAACTTTGGGTTTTGGCAGACAGTTCTGTTGATAATCATTCTGTCTGAGAGATTCAATTTCCTGCTGTTTGGAGTTTGGGATCTTTCAGAGAAAGAAGCAACAGTTGTTGCAAAGCCTGGAAGAGAGTTGGTCTGTCTGCTCTGGTTCACAATTCTGTGGCCAAGACTCATAACCATCGCTTGTGCAAAATACTGCCAGTACTTCATGCGACTGTATAGCATCTGACACACAGCAAAGGTAAGCTTCAAAGAGACAATGTTTTGCTGCCTGGGACTCATAACCACTAGCAACAGTGATTATTAAAGTTAGGATTGAGAATTAAGCCATTTTCAAAAGGTAGCTGAACCAATCACATGAAATGTTGCCTGTTTATACTAATTTTTAGGTTCCAGTAGCTGGAAGTTCTGATGTCTACCGCTTTTGCTTGAGCTGCAGCAGTAGTTGTTGTCACCATTTTAGGAGAAGACATTTCATTTGATCAGTGAGATTTTTATATCCATTCCACGTTTGGTCTTTTCAATCTGTGCAAGGCAATCAATGCTTCAACTGATGAGTTGTCCAAGATCAGATACAGCAAAATGGTAAAGTCAGCCCTCTACCATACATAGAACTTCTCAGACAGGGGAAAAAAACCTCCTAGATAATGGAAAAAGAAAAGATTTAGCAACTGCCTCAACAGTGGATCTTTTTGTGACTGTTATAGACTTTGATGTACACAGCAAAAATAACAGCACACCACCCTCTTTGGAAATTCCTTGGATTATAGTGAATAAGAATTCATCAGCCTTTCATAAGTGATTATTGATTTCATGACCAATCCTCGAACATGACTCTGTCCTCATTTATGATCCTCTATACATATTTGCAGTGAATGGACTGTGAAGAACCCTTGAGAGTGGTAAACAAGAGGAGACTGAAGAAATTGGGGCAGGTAATCCTCATTGCTTTACCAGCCAGAGATCAGAAGTTATCTGAAATCCATCTGGATGTGAACCCTAGGTGAACATCTAGTCAGCTCAGCAAATCAATAAAACATGTCATCAACTGGCCAGGTAACAAGGGATTTGGCCTATCAAATATGAAGTGATTTCTGATTACAGATTGTAATGGGGGTGAGGACAGTAGACTGAGTACAAGATGGACCACTGGTGAACTGGGTTACCTTTGAGCATCCCTGAACTAAAATTCTCCAGAAGCTACATGATGCACAGCATCAAGATATCACAAAATGCTGAGCTCTGCAAACCATCTAAGGGCCAATCCGTATCTAAGCAGTCATCAGCGCTACCTAATACGTTGGCATAAAGAGAACTGCAGATAAGGAAAGCTGTTGTGGATTGAACATGGCCAGCAGCTAAGAACCCACACAGCCTCTCAGCACGACAGGCGAGAGAACTGGAGGAGCAGAAGCAAGAATGCATATAGGCCAAGGTAAAAACAGTTTAATAAGAGAAGGGGAAAGGGGGGGAGAGAAAAGCATTCGTCATATGAGGTGATAAACCAAGCATCTGCCTCGTGAATGAGGCAGTAAATGCTCATATAAACATATCAATATTAATAACTTTTAGTGTTGAGCTGATACATCACTATTGCCAGTTTGGGTCATGTGTCCCTGCTGTGTCCCCTCCCAGTTTCTTACCCACCTCCATGCCTTCTCACTGCACAGGAGGGGTCAGAAAGAGAAAAAGGGAAAGCATCAACACTATGAAGCGCTGCTCAGCAGAAACCAGAATGTTGGTGGTATCAGCACTGGGTTAGTCACAGATCCAAACCATAGGGGCAAATACATGGAAAGTTATCTCTCCCCCAGGCAGAGCCAGTACAGCAGCTCCTGCTGCTTACCTTCCCCAAGCATCCTTCTTCCCTCAAATGGTCAGTGGTGGCTTTTCATGGCTGACTACAATTCATGTTATTTCAGGTAGAGAAAGTCAAAGGACATTCACCAGTCACCAGTTGCAATATTACATTAGAGTAAGGAGGGATGTGCTGAAATTTTGCACAGGATCTTCCTCTAATCCTTCTGAAGGTGAGGTAGTAAATATTTCAGGAGGAGATAAAATAGTTTTTTAAAACTTTTAAATTAAAATATCATAAAAGTTTGCTTCTTTAATCACCAAAATCAAAGACAACATTACGGTTTAGCCCATAATCTTACCAGACACATTGCGCCTCTTCTGTGTCGCTCTTTGGGGTCTAGTTCTCATCTAAGATGCTCACATTCTGTTTTCCAGTTCAACCAGTCATGAATAGCCTCGATAATGAGTGATCCCTGACCTTGCTTCCACAGAGCTGGAGCAGCAGGGCTCCTCACCATTGTGTGACCCGCTATGTCTCTGTGGTTGTCTCCAGTGCTTCTGATTTAACTCCTCTCCTGCTGCCATGCTATGAAGTTGTTTAAATGAAACCCACTTGCTCAGAGATCTCAGCTCTAGCTTTCGGAAAGCACAGCACAGGAGTGTTGTGTCAAGTGTGTCTGGGATAAACCCAGGGAAGATCTGCCCAAATCCTTAGTTGTTGGCAGTCTTTTGTCTCTGTGAAGAGTGCATTTACCCGAGCTACTGTCTTGGGGAGTGTGTGCAGATACTCGAAGCAGACCTTGCTGTTGCTGCCCCAGTCCTCATTTCTCCCATGCCATTGGAGCCTCAGGTTTCTGTCTTTCTGCCATCCATTGTGAAATGCCACCTACAAATCACTACCAATAAGGTCACCAAAGCTCAGGCTGTTATTTGATAATAGGCGATGGATGATAAAACCATGAAAAAGGTGAAAACTTTGTATTTATTTTGGTGCAGTTGCATTTGTTTCTTAGCAACTTGCTTATTTCTTTGTCAAGAGTTGCTGCAAGTTCATAAAACATGCACTGCTTTTGCAGTGTTTGTCTCTCTTTTCTGCCTACTGAACCATTGCAAGTCAGCCCTTTGCCTTTTGCTAACACACCCTTCACATTAATGTTGCGTATGCTTCCTGCATTAATCAGCTGAGAAATAATTAACAAAGTTCTTGATTTATACTTCTCATACTGAGATAGGCACATCAAAGTGATGCATGGTCATTCCAAGACTGGATCATAACAAAACAATGTCTCCTTTCAGGATCTGTTACCTCTATGTGTAGCAGAAGGCAGCAGCAGGATAGCCATGTTCATGAGTAAGAACCAAAATTAGCCAAAGCCCTGAAGGAGAAGAGCCGCCACTAATGAAAGATCAGAGCAATCAAGACACTGGAGAACAAGGTGTTACTGATAGACTGTGAATTCAACAGGGAAAAGCTATGATCCTTTGATAAAACAAATTAATGTTGTGTGAAGGAGGTTCAGTTGATAACTGAGACACTAATTAAAGTCAACAGAAGAAGGGGGAGATTGGTAGGTGCTATATGCAGCAGAAATGTCTTGTTGATTACAGGCCTTAGGGCTTTGGCTAATTTTGGTTCCTCAGACTGCAAAAGTCATCTGGTGCAGTCACACTCCTGCCCCCTCCCCCAGTCTGAACCATCAGCCCACTGACCAAACACCAGCAGATCAGTACAACTTCACAAACATCTGCACCCATGGGAAGTGGGAGAGGTATCGCTGTCCTACACATATGGAAACTGGCACAGAGGGGCTTATGGAGCGAGAGCTAAAGTCAGGAGTTCGTAAATTGCTATTGAGGTATAGAACTCCTGCAGCCCTGTTTCTCTCTAAAATACTTATAAGCTAATTTTTATTAACGTTATTTAGGTTGATCCTACATTTGCATTGCCGTTGCAGATGTGTAGCAAGAAGAGGAGCAAGTGGCGACCATGCTAGCCAGGGGACTTGCTGTGCACAGTATGATGCTGCTCCTGATGAACCTGAGAGCTTTGTGGACATACCACTGCGTTTGGATGCATGAGGGATTAGCATTACGGTTTTCCAGATCTAAGCTTACAGCCCTGCACTGGTTTATATTGTATGAGTGTAGTGTCTCTCATTCATATTGTGACCGGAGCCACAGAGGTATGCTGGGTTAGGTTTGTCCAGGACATTGAAGTGGCATTAAGCTCAGTGTTGCAGTGTTCAGCTTAGGTGTGGGATCTCTGCAGTGAAGCCCCTCGTACTGAATTGTGCATCTAAGTCCCTACAGAAGTGAGTTGCCTAACAAGGAAGGCAGGTTGCAACAAGAGATGAGAAAATGGTGTTTACCTAATGATTACCAGTTGTGAACATCTGGAACAGAGGCAGGAACTCAGGATGTCTGTCTTTCAGGTAGATCCCATAACCAATATATGCATATTTGCTATCCCAGTGAAGGTTTTGCGAAGAGTGGGATGATGACATCACATGGAGAAAAGCCAACTCCAGTCTGCGCTGACACTCGGTGTATTTTTCATTCTGGGAGCTGGGACATGTGGGTTCAAGTTTTCACAGGTGGCGAAGAGAACTGAGCCCAATTCTTACACATCCTGGGGAAGTGCTCACATGCCCAAACAGTGACATGAAAGAGCAGTCATAATCCCCTCCATCTCAGGTGCTGCTGTCTGAACAAAACTGGTTGCCTTTCCTGTTTGAAGAACTCAGCCCAAGAGGTATGCATCATGCGTAATGGGCCCCAAGGGAAAGGAACATGAGCATACACAGTCTGAGGAGTGACACTTGGCTGCAGATAAGCATGGAGCTGTTCAGCCCTGACCACACTGGGAACTCAGGTGCACACAGAGGAGCAGAAGCAGAGGAATTTCCAGTGGTGAATGTGTGAGCTCTGGAGTAACCAGTGAGTTTTAAACCGAGGGAGCACACAACAGCCAGTGGTGGAGGAGAGCACGGCCTCCTCTGTACACCACACTGACCTCTGATGATGAGGAATTACTACTGAAATACTTACCACATAGGTTTGTAAATGCTTTACTGACAATCAGTAGCAAATGATGTGTTGTTTCACCAGGAACCCTGGCAGCAGGGAGAGCTTATTTATCTGCAGGTGGGGAATGTGCATTTGCAAGTGAGAAACAAAAAAAGCAGCAGTTTTAAGGACAACTTCCTGGTGTTACACAGCTCACCAGCAGGCCAAGCACCATAGGCTGCCCAGCAGTAACTCAAAACACTGCTCCTTTGAGAGCTAATCTAAGCAGAACTGACCTCTCACAGGTTTTACACTGGGTGTGAGTATCCTCTGGTGCATTAGTCCCTTGGTGACTTCCGTTGTGGTGAACTGGATTCAGGTCTCAGAAGTCATGAGCCAATGTCTAGGACTTTGATGTCAAATACAGTAAGCTATGCTCAGGTATCTGTAATTGCATGTGAGGTTTTGTCCAGAGAACAAAGCGCATTCCTTGCTGCAAAATGGAAAGCAAAGAGATGTTTGAAGTTTCTTTTCTGCTCCTACAAACATAATCCTTTTCACTGAACTTTTAATAGAGTCAGAAATCTGATACAAAGACTGTAAATGTTAAATAAAGAAGCACTCAGATAATGTAATATCCTACAGAGAGACACTTTGGTAGCATGCTGTGTAACAGCAAAAACTTTGCTAAGGCAGAAATTCAGCAAAAGCCTCATTTCCTCTATACAAAGATTTGGTAACCGGGAGAAATTCTCCATGGGAACAAGGAAATTATATCCCTACCAGGTAGAAAGCAATTTGCTATGGTCTGAAAATAACAATGTGAAAAGAGGGTCAGCTGAGTAAAATCAGTTCTCAGGGTCTGAAAACATAAAGAGATGAGACATAAAAGAAACAGGCAGAGTCAAATTAGACAGGGGAAGAAGGAAAAGTGGTACAACATGGCATAATGTGCAGATTCCTGCTTGTAAACTCATCAGATAGCATATTGTCTTCAGTTTTAGCATTAGCAAGACTACTTAGTTTTCACTTTAAAGCAATCACGATACTCTACAATCGTCAGCAAAGGGCTGCATTGACAGAGATTGATAAATCTCTATTAAATTACCAAACTGAACCCTCCAGCAATAAGGAAGATGCAATTAAAAACTGCATACTAGAGAGCACACATCAGTGACTGTCTTAAATCTATGCTCATTTGAAGGAAGTGTGAAACACTGTTTAAATTCTGTCAGCAATTAATCAGGACATTCCATTCCCCCTTAGTGGAAACAGAGCTGGTTTTAATTCTCAGTTACCATAGAATGAATGTGGAGATCCATATACATAAGGAAAATAGAGACCCATATTCAAAAAGAGAATCCCTAAGCTCAAGTCCATTGGGCTGTATTTGTGGAAAGAGTAACTCTTTTGAACTCAAACTACCTACTTCCCTCATTTGCAATGGTAGCAGACAACAGAATATTGTTGTTAAAAGATATCTACCTTTTGATACAACAGTTCTTTTTTAAGGATATAAAGAAATCTTTGTGCTACACCTGAAGTAGCAATTGCCTTATTTATGTTACTAGCAAACTAAGTAATAAGGATACCTACTAAGTATGCTTAGTAGAATCTACTAAGAATTCTATCTGCAAGCTTAGTTCTGTTACTAAATTTGCTCAGGACTATTATAATAGTTTGAGTTTCAGTGAAACAGGCACATTTCTTAATACAGTCATGGTTTTGCACAATTTTATGAATACAAAAAGGTTGTTAAATAGGGATAGAATCCTGTCCAGTTATGGGACATCTTCTGTTTCACCTTTGAGTACTGCTTCGCCTGTAAAATTCTTTAACATCAAGCAATTGCTGCTACATTTCACCATTACAGGTTAGATTTTACTGTTCAAATAGTTTTGATTCTAGAATAGTGTTACATTGATGAAATGCCATTCAACAGAAAATAAGATTAGTATGAGAAAGGTAAAACAGAAGAAAAAGAGGAGGAAAAAATAATCAGATTTTATGCCAAAGCCTATCAAACATTATTTCTTTTGTGTCTTTCAAGTCCCTTCAGATAAAAAGATTGTTTCCTCTGTGTTCTATAGCCCAGGACTGTTTTTATGTCTCATACAGAATTTCAAGATTTATTATTACCAGCTTTCCACTGTGACAAAGGAAACATTTCTTTTCCCCAGACAAAAACAGGACGAAGAGCCTGGACACAGCCCTTAGGTGTGGTAATGCTTCTGAAAGGGCTGCTGAGCAGCAGCAATGGCACTGTCCCTGCTGGACCAAAGGCTTGCACCCAGTATGTCAGTCCCAGAGTATTTTGTGGGTTAGCATCTAGCTCCATGTTAGCCTCACTGCTGACAAGGGTTGTCACAAGTACTGACGTGCAGTAAATAAGCAGCCTCAGAAGATGTTTCAGCATCTCCTATGTCAGTATTACAGTGGATCTCCCCTCATGGCCAAGGACAAAGCCAGGTTGGACAAGGCTTTGAGCAACCTGGTCTAGTGGAAAGTGTCCCTGCTCATGGCAGGGGGATGGAACTGGATGATCTTTAAGGTCCCTTCCAACCCAAACCACTCTGTGACTCTGAGATTCTATGACTACTCTTATTCTTCACAAAACTCCATTGTTGAGGGAAAACCATGAAAAGGAAGAAACCACTTATGCAGAAACCTTGTATTTTGGGCTCTGAACAAAAATACTTCGGTACAGCAAACTTCAAAATTCAACAGATTTGTGCTGTTTGAATAGCTTCATCTGAAAGAATTGAGCTAATTTCAGTCATTCAGAGATTAGTTTTTCTTCATTTATGGCCACCTGCACAGCTTGCTGTCTTTCAATGGGTTGTGTCTTCATCTGGATGTTAGTGAATGACTCATTTCTGTTTGATGCATTTATTTTGCATCTCGTATCTTCTGAAAACACATTTAATGGCAATTGTGTACAATGCTTCAGTGCTGTGGGGGTTTTGTTTGCCTATTTTTTTTTGTCTTTTTTGGGGGGTTAAGGTTTTTGTTTCTTTTTTTAAATGCAGCTCAAGCCACAGATACATTCCTGAAGATGAAAAAGAAAAATGAAGACCATAGGAATGGTAAACGCTGTCACATGAAAATCAGACACTTTGCAAGGTCAGATGGGGCTGTGCAGAGTATCAACTACTATTCTATGATTCTGTGATTCTATGATACTTACCTAAAACTATCCATCTGTGATTAAGCTGGTGCAGTACTGCCTGAGAGAATTAGTCACGTTATTCCATGGCATGCCTGACAAAACACATCTGCATGTGACTACGGATCAGAAACATCTTGTGCTCTACTACAGCAGTGTTCACTGAGTTGCACTCAGGTCCCAGAGAGGAAAATGTGAATAGAAAAGCACATGCTGCCAAGACACTCGGTACAACCAGGAGGGAAGAGATGTTACTGTACAAATACCCGGCTGTGTGGCCAGCTTCTCTCAACCAGGCAGTGGCTTTTGGGTACTGAACTAGAGCTAACTTAACAGGTTCTTGGCTTTCAAACTGTATAGCAGCTGTCTCTGAAGACCGAGGCCTCTTTATTGGACCTTGTATCAGAGACACTTAAAATACTACCCAAACTGAAACACCAGACCCTAGGGGTATATGCAATGTTACATAGCCCGTTTTGAAACTCTTTGCCTTACTATTTTATTGCTATATAGTTCCACCTCCCTGATGGATTTTCTCTTAAAAACTTTGAATACATAAGAAACATATTTAGGCATTAATTTGTTTCTCATTGGCATTCCTCTTCACCGCCAAGTTTTCACCTCTAGTGCCTTTTCAGCTTTTACGTTCTTTAAAAGTCACATGGAGGGGTTTCAACACTCAAAGCAGTCATCCATGCCCAGATTCAAGTAAAGATGTGAAAAGAATTTATACTGACAAGATAAAAATATGTACCCATTTAATGGCTTTAATTGTTCAGGAGGCACTGAAGAAATCCTGACAATTGACCCACTCAAACAGTTAAAGTATCAATTGATAACGTGACCACTTGTAAGCTGTTTCTTTATCAAGAGGATTATCAGTCATTATTTCTGGACAGGTGATGAGTAAGAAACTTATGCAATTCTCTGTAACCGCAGAAGATGGTGGGATGAGAAGAGTTTAGAACCTTACCGCCACTTTGGAGTGATGCTAGAAGGGCTTACTGTACAAACTTATCTTTGCATAGTCAAACCCAAACCCCATCACTGAGATCCAATGTAAACTGTACATCATCCTTTCAAGCACACTTTCATCAAGTCAGCTTTTTTTTGGGTGGTGATTCATCAAAACCTTTGTGTAGGATTCACTGCACTACCTAAACATTAAACTTCTCCTTAGCTACTTGAAACTGGCAGTCTCAACATGCCTTATGGTAGCAATTTTCTTGGAAGCAGCAGTTTCTTATGGCACAATTGAAACTGTGTTTGAAATACTTCTGTCTCTCCCAGTGTCAGTCTTCATGAACATGCAAAAATAAACATAACCTTGTTCAACCATCATTCATGTCTCCTACCCCAGCAGGAAGAATCCCTGGAAATACTTTAGGACTCTCTAGCATGGAAGCTGCTTCTGAGTCTGCCTATTACTAACATGCACTGTTTCCCACGAAGTAACAGCATCGTATTTCTGTGGGTTTGCAAGTGTTTTGGTAAAGGCAATAAGCCAAGAGAGATTCCAGCACACAGCAATTCTAATTCAGTTCAGTAAGTGCTGTGATCAAGGCTTCTAGAAAGCTCCTAGTAGTAACACTCATTGTGTAAGTTCCAGTCACTAGAAGTATCTATAAACATCAGAAAACCTAACTACTCAAACACAGTCACAATTTAAATGGTCAGGAAAAGTAAGCAACTGGCAGTCGTATCGTTTGCAAGCCACTTCCTTATCTACAGGATTACCAACAGTTATAAAGACTACTTCTGTTTCTTTGGAAACATATGAAATCCATCCTTGGGTCCTGAAGGAGCTGGTAAATGAAGTTGTTAAGCCACTGTCCATCATATTTGAAAAATCATGGCAGCCAGGGGAAGTTCCAGATGACTGGAAAAAGGGAAATACAACCCTCATTTTCAAGAAGGGGAAAATGAATGAGATGGGGAACTACAGAGCAGTCAGCCTCACCTCTGCGCCTGGCAAAATTTTGGAGCAGATTGTCCTGCAAGGCACGCTGAGCCACATGAAAAACAACAAGGTGCCTGCTGAGAGCCAGCATGGCTTCACTAAGGGAAATCCTGCCTGACCAATTTGGTGGCCTTCTATGATGGGGCTACGCAATGATGGACAGGGGTAGAGCAGCTGAGGTCATCTACCTGGACTTGTGCAAAGCATTTGACACTGTCTCACATGTTATCCTTGTCTCTTAAGTTGGAGAGTCATCAATTTGATAGGTGGACCACTCGGTGGATAAAGAACTGGCTGGATGGCCGCAGGCAGAGAGTTGTGCTCAATGGCTCAATGTCCGCTGGAGACCAATAACGAGTGGTGTCCCTCAGGGATCGGTGTTGGGACCGGTCTTGTTCAACATCTTTGTCAGTGAC
>JASSUY010038012.1:5495-17525 GCA_032466535.1 Forpus xanthops | reverse complement strand
GGTGCAGGAAGGAACTGTACATCAAAAAAGGGATGGTAACTAAGTATGTTTCCAGCCTGAGGCAGAAGACGATGCATGTTAGCTTAAACCACTCACACTGAAGCCTAATCCAAGTCTAAAAGCCCTGCATTTACAGTGGATAACTAGAACCTACATAGGCCGCTGCAGCATGTCACTGGTGCCACGGTGGTACAGATGAACCTTGGCTGAGTATCTGGTTTGGGGTTATTGTACAATGAAGTGTGCACAAAGTGAGGTTTTGTTTTCCCTGCTCTTGGTCTCTGAGCCTAGAGAACTTAGCCCTGCAATTCCTCCTCTCCAACACCACAGCACTGACGTTCCGCACAGCCAACGTGTGTCAGGTACCCTTCCTTCAAACAGGAATACTCTCGCAGTGTCCACACTCGGAACGCTGCAGTTCATCTCCCAGCCAAAGCACGTGCCTTGGAAGCCCCTTCAGCTCCACTCAAAAGACCTTCCACAGTCAGCAGCTTTGAAAAAGAGGGGAAAGCCAACTCACCTTTGGCGGCCTGTAGAGATGACAAAGCGGTTGTCCTGGATCCTGTTTACACAGCTTCAAGGAATGGCAGACCACATCAGCATTCATTTCCCTGTCTATGCTGAAGGAAATGGTGCATAAACAAAGACTATTATGTTCTTCTGGGTGCTTGAAAGTAGAAGCTATTTCCATGGGAAGCTAAATCTCCCCGGCATCAAACAATAACCTCAGCTCTCTTCACTGGGGCTGGGAATCGCTTCGCTGCTCAGTACAGTGCTGGGTCCTAACGATTTTCTGCCATGGCATCCTATCCAGCATTTAAAATTGGGTCCCAGGATGATGAAAAAGCGCTGTGCTTTCCATACAGCACCTGAATCAAGCACGCTATGGTTGTTCTGGCTTTTTTCTAAATAAATCATGAGCCTGACAAAGATTTAAAGGTTAAAGTTAATGCATATGTGATTTGGCACACAGGAACGAACACTCAATCATTAACTCAAGAAAATAACCAGAAATCCTTCAGAGATCCTTAACCTTCAGTCACCAAGCACAACTGCAAGGATCGCTCCTTGCTTTTTGGGACGCACCCCTGGGCTAATCAGGAATTAAATTAGAATGTGTGATTATAGCACTGCTTAGCCCTGTAAGCACTCTGCAGTCCCTTGGCTGGTTTTAAAAAGGAAAGTGAAAACCCTGGGGAGAAAGCAGGTCTAGCAAAAGCTCTGTTAATTAAACTAAGGACTTTCAAAGGGGAATAAAACGACCTACATTTTATTGTCTTAATCACTTACATTACTTAGTAGGCTTCCCCAGGAGTGTGTATCAAGGTTGGGGCTGAGAGCATGTAGGGGTTGACAATTAGAAAGCTTGATTTAAGGTAGAAGGGAAAGCGAGAGCCAAGAGTTGGTGGTGTGACTGCAGAACATGTCCCACACCCGTGGTTATTCAGATTCCTCCCTCAGCCAAAGGAGACCCTTTTCAAACAGTAATTACATCAGGTGGGCCTGATCCAGGTTCAAAGGGTGTATGAAAATGTGGCAGCCTGCGTTTGTTCACCCAGGAAGAGCTATGCCAAATACCAAACCCGAATCACTCCCCAGCATCTCTGCTTTCATAGCCACGTGATTTGAAGAATGAAAGCCCTGCACTTCAATGCAGCAGCACATCCACACACATCAAGAACAAACTAAGACCAAGAGGACACAGCAATACTTACAGCTCAGCTATGTGCGGTCCGTAAAGTTCAGCAAGTATGTAACAGAAACCTTGCAGCTTCTCTAGAAAACATAAGGTTTTGGTAACTAATTGAGCACGGTGAAACGGTTTTAAAACAGTCAAAACACAGCAGGAGTTGGTTCACTAAGGTGGATGGGTGTGAATTTACAACCTCAGTCTAGCACCAGGGAATGGGAAATCATGAAGTTCCAACCTTGCCTAAAACCCCTCTCCAGCTTTAGGCTACAGAAGGCACATGACAAAGACTAAAAAGGGCAACCAGTACTTGTTAAATGCTCCCAGTGTAGCATGGTGGAAATCAATCCCACAAGCCGCAGCATCCTCTGAGCAGCTCAAACCAACAGCTCGGCAGGTTTGCAAGGAGAAAGAAAACAAACACATAAATCAAAGTGCAGAAAGTGACGCTGGGCTTGATGCCACTGCCAGAGCTGCCTCGGAGCTTCTGGGGGGCTCGGAGAGTTAAGAGAGTTCGCTTTGTGCAGAGCAGGAGCTGCACAGGAGTAATTGCATCCAAACAATACATGACACGTTTTGTCCGGCTTCCTCGCAGCCTGCAGCCATGAGCCTTCCCAGGATGCTGGCTTAGGTGGCTTGCTTTAATCTGGCTGGAGCATGCTCTCCAGAGACAGCTTATCACAGGTTTCTTTAAGGTACCATTGTAAAAACAGAGTGGTCCCCACAGCCAGGATCTGAACACAGGTACACTGGTCTGACAGTTCCCATGAAGGAAAAGTGGCTGTTCCTTGGCCTGAACAGGCAAGAGCTAGTTAAGCACACATGTATCCTGCAAAGGCACTTCAAGCCGTGTCTTGGCAGGAGCTGTGTTCTGGAGTCATGGAGAGGCAGGTTCCTACAAGTGCAGGCACAAGAAACTTGCAGCTCCTGAAATACCTGCGAGGTGTCATTTTCTCTTGCACCTCCATTCCCCAGACAGATAACTATCTGCGCTTGGGGAAGAAACCAGAGCATGCTCATCTTTCGACACACCAGGAGCAGCTGCTTCCCTCGGACTTTGGGCTGGATGTTCAATTTACCCAGCATCAGGACATGCCCAGGGCCAGGGGGCTGCTGCATACAAGGAGGGTGGGTTTGGTCGGGGAGGGTACAAAACCTCACAGCACTGACTCAAATGTAAGCACGGGTGTGCTCTCACTCCCACAGCTCCTGTCCTGCCAGGACTGCAGACACCCTGCCTGGCAACCAGCGCCCAGGAAAGGAGGGCTGGGACCAGAAGGGCAGAGCAGGGAATGAAGGATAATATCCTCAGGACATGATGCTGCAGACAGCTTCTGTAACTATGAAGCTGATTCTTCTTACCCTATGCCGGGTGTTTTACTTCAATCAAGGTATTAGCTTCATTTCTTCACCTCCTCTGCCACATAACTATTCTCTATTGGCTCTTTAGAAGCAGTCTGCAAGTTAAAAATTGGTCTCCTGGCTAGAATTACATTCTGTTCTTGTTCACCTAAAAGGAATCACAGGCATCAATAACCCTGCGTTCAGTATCATCGCTGATTAAAACTCCCTCTCATGGGGCTTACCATCAAGGCACCTGGCTAACTACAGGAGACTGCAGGAGAAGGTGGCTGGCTTCCCCAATCCAAGAGCAGGGGGGGTTTGCCTGGGAAGCTGATGTTAAGGGTCTGCTGGTCACCCTGATTTATAGGCACTGATTTCCTTATGCACAGAGGAAATCTGGCATGTGACCACCCCATAGTGTAATAAATAGCTGGTAAAAAGAACAGCAGTAACATCAAATTATCATTGAGCACATAGAGTCTTCTCGGAAGATACCGATGCCATTTATGCTTTAGCTTCCAGCAAAACAGACCCAAAGCACAGGCAGTGCTTATAGGACTTGCCCTTCAAGCCAGTCTGCACTCATGCATTCAAAAACCTCAGCTCTGCTAAAACAAGGAGAAGCTTTTGCAGAGAGAAAGCTCTGCTAGGAATAAGCTGCGTAAGTCAGAAAGGAGGGGAAGAAAGACAGAAAATGATGAGTAAGTGTTCAGGGGCAAGAGAAGACCTCAAACCAAACTACATGCAGCAAATCTACAGAAAGTTTAGAGTACACTTGCTTCTGCCCTGCTTTGGGTAAAAGAGATGCCCTGAACTGTCCTGTTCTTACAGGACTGCTGTGTACACAGCACTGCACCAGCTACTAGGAAGAAAATGAACTCTACCCCAGCTGAAACCAGGGCACTGATGAAAACCTCGAAGGTTTTCCTCTATAGCTTAATGTCCTAGAAACACAAATCCTGGTTGAATCTCAGAGGATAAATATTTGCACAAAAGATGGTATTAATCAGGTGCCATTTCCACTTGAGCTCTACAGCGTTTACACAGCAGTGGCTGATACGGAAGCAGAGCATGGCTCAGAGGCAATGCCAGAGGCAGGCTGTCTCAAAGCACGTTTCAGGTACCAGGCACCTCTGTTTCATCAGGCAGCCTCCCAGTGTCCAGGCAAGCGTCCATCCTCGCACCATAAACACAGCCCATTCCCCTAGACCTCCCTTTCTGATTGCTCAAGAGCCTCCTTCACTCGTGGTGCCACTGTTCTTCTTTTCCTTGGTTTATTGGCCTTGTTGCTTGAATCACGCACATTACAAACATTCCCATAAGGATGCAATTGTGTCTGCTGCACAGGGTTGAGGGGGACTGACGAGTACTGAGCTGTTCTCTCTCGTCTTCCCTGCTCTTGAACATCACTTAACTTCACTGAAGGCTTGATCAAACCCCAGCTTGATTGTAATTGGAATTCTAGGAAGCCCCTTAAAAAAACACATAAGTTCTTATTCCCATTTTGGCCTTAGAAAAAGCCCCATTGCCATTAAC
This sequence comes from Forpus xanthops, assembly GCA_032466535.1. NCBI lineage: Eukaryota > Metazoa > Chordata > Aves > Psittaciformes > Psittacidae > Forpus > Forpus xanthops. Next base: position 12,955 of record JASSUY010038012.1, on the reverse strand, counting down.
ACGTTGCTGTCATTCTTGCAATCAGCTGTAGGCATGTGCATAATAAAGCTGTTCCTTCAGGTGAAATAGCACAGCCTGCTTTAGTAGGTTTGCTCCTCATGAGCATCCAAAGCTCTTCTATTGTTTCAAGCAGCAAGAGGAAGCAAGGCTGCAGCGTTCTCCTTCCATAAGAGGATAAATCTGTAGCTCTCACAAAACCCATATGATTTTTCGCTCCTTTCAAGTTCAGGGTCAGCGTTATTTTTCCCATTGGGTGTATCCACACATCTCACAAAAGCTAGCTGGATTATACAGATTTAACTCAACAGATAATAGGATTTTATGTGTGTAAAGAATGGCAGAAGAAAAGAAATATCTTGACATGTCAGTGAAATGAGGTCCACTGAGTGGATCACGAGCACACAGCCAGCATGTCATATTTTAAAGAAGAAAATTGTATTTTAATAACAGGATCAGTGCTTCTAATTGCAACTTCACAGTAGTGGGCCTGTAATTTAAAACACCGAGGATATGACTTATGGACCAGAAATCTCATAAGCATCATTCTATCAATGAGTGAATCCCAGCAATTACCTCCCTGCCCCAGCCTGCATTGAGAAATCCTCTCTTGGAAAGGAGGGAATTAATATTAGATGAGCACCTTCTGTCAAAGGAGAGCCTACAGAGCAAGATGGTTTCTCAGAGACACAGCTTGTGAAGTCCCATATAAACAGCTTTCAATGAAGAATCCTAAGGTGCCTTTTTGCATTTATAGTGTTAAAAAGATATCATGAATGCGAGATCTAGTTACTTAGCCTCTGAGGCACAAAGCTATTCTGGCATTCAACACATTCTCTATTGAGGGACATGCATTTGGACAGCTAAGATTCTTTGGGCAGATAAATGTGGGGCAGAAAAAGGAGAGTCTATGCTTATTCCTATGGAATAGCTATTGCTTTTGAAATGTGCATCATCAGTTCCATTCCACGGCTTTTCTGTGCAGAACAAATGCTCACATCTCACATCTGTGAACCTCAGCTCGTTTCTGAGATTCTGCAACACTGGCTTCCTGGGCCTGCTGAAAACACTTTCATCTTCACAGCTGCAATAAAGACCCATATCAGCAAGAGAGAGGAGTGGTTGGGCACACACTGAATCTGTTCTTAAGCTGCTAACAAAGAGACAAAGCGGAGAAAAAGGGAGGAAAGGGGTCTGCGCATGTTGGTCCCATTCACCCTAACTTTGGGATGACATCCCAGCTCTAAAGCCATGCTAGCCATGCCACTGACTTCCCTGCAGATAACACCTTCCCATCTTCCAGCTCCATCCATTTGAGATGCTGTGCAAGAAGCGGATAAAGCCTTTCCAGTCTCCACGTGTGAGTTTTTAATTAACAGAGACACATAGAAGACCCAATGTAACATATGGTGTATTACTGGGTACTTACCAGGTATGTAGCCGCACAGTGTCTCCATGGCCGCCTTTACTGTACTGTTGTGCCACTGTGCAAGCTGTTCGATCACAGACACCACAAGCACGCACCCTTCAAACAAAGAGAAAGAGGGAAGAGGGTTACCTGTGAAGTGATGGAGCACCCTGTGTCATGGGGGTGTTTCAAGCATCACTGGGCATTTCATTTCTTGAGATGCTCAGTGTTCGAGGGGAAAACATATCTGTGAGTTTTAGTCTTTCCTCAGAACCTGGAGGTTACCGCAGAGAGGATGCCAGAGGAGTGCACGGAACAGCCTGGCTTTTACTGCCCTGGATGTGGCTCCTGGAATAATGATTTTCCATCCTTTCAGGTGACGGTGGAGGAGCCAGGGGGACAGCCACTGTTACAACTGCCTGCTTGGCCACCTGCTCCCCCGTTATTTCCCACAAGACAGAGGACACAGGTCTGTACTTGAGGGGGTTTCTGCACTTCTCATCACACACCACACAGACAGCTTCCAAAGACAAACGGGTGCGACAGCCTGCAGAAGAGATGTCACGAAGCAGACATATGTGCTGAGCATCACAAAGCGCCCATGGCATCAGCCCTTCAATGACTTCCCCCTGAAGCCCAGCAGTGTTTGGCATGCACAGGGCTGCTGGGCCCAGTTCCCATTTGTTAATGCCAAAATGTCTCTAGAGTTCATTCTGCTTTCCTTCTGTGGCTGGAAAGAACCCATTCACTGTCACCTATGAAGCAGGTTATATCTCATCACTAATCTGGAGGTAAGCAAGGCAAAAACTCATCTGCTCCTTGGACCAGCTGTGGCTGAGACCCAAGACCTTGCATATCTTGGGATATGCAACACTTGTTCTGGTATTTTATGGGATGAAGTAGGTTCAATATAATTCCCACATAGCAATCATTCAAAATCCACCTGATGACCGTAAATAGTTCATTTCAAGTGGCTTTAGACTGCTGCAGGCCTGTGTCGTGCTCTGTCTCTGCAGTGGCCTCATCATTTTACAATGAAGCCATGCTTGGCGACTCCAGTTCTGAGCAACGTAGTCAGACCTGGCAGCACAGTGAGATGCCAGCCTGTGTAACAGGGCTGGGCACCCCAGGCAGCCAGGAGACAAGGGCACCAGTTTCTAGCAGCCTGAATAAAGACTTCTCTTTGCAATCCCTGTAGCTGAACCCTGTTTCCTCCTCTCTGCAAGAAACCTCAGCTCCCAGGACTTGCTCTGGCAGTCTGGAAATGAAGGAGAGCTGCAGCATTTGGATGTGGCTGCAGATCCTCCTCTTCCCAAAGCTCAGGAGCATCAGTGTTCAGGTTTTCAGACTGCCACAGCTTGTCAAAGCGAGCTTTTCAATTCCTTCCAAACACCTCTGCCTCTCTGCTATTCAATCAAAGTGCTGCTTTTCAACATAAATAACTTTGATGCTCCTATGGATCAAGAAGCAAGTGAAAGAGGAGGTAATACAACTGGATCTTGCTGTAAGACCAATATCTTTTACTCTTCTATTACTTCTTCTACCCAAATACAATAATCCAGTGGAAATTATAGTGAACTTGCCACCTTTTTTGCAGGGATAAAAGCCCACTTCTCCTTACTTATTAAATAAAACGCTCACTCAAAGTCCTCTATGGAATGATTTATAAAGCATGCTAAAAGCCATTACCTCCAGTCAGCCTGAAAGAACAGGAGAACAGAGGCAGATAAAACCAAGAGAAAACCCTGAAGCAAGTCACTCCTTTTGTCCTCTCCCTCCCAAACATAGCCAGAGGCTAGCCGGAAGAATTAACAGGTAATTAAAACACAATAGCTCATAAAGAGGAAGAAGAAAAAGGAAGAATAATGAAGATCCAAACTAAATCCAAAAGGGACACCCAAGCTGGAGGGCAAAGCATGCTGAGGACTTGTGCTCAAAGAACAGCCCAGGGCCCAATGGTTCCTCTTTCACCTCCACCACTTAGTGCTGGGATGGTGGTGCACATCCTGGAAACACACCTAAAAGGCATTGCATAACTTCCTTCTTACAAGGCCATGTTATTAACACACATGAGCAACCTACAGTCAACCAAAACAGCCCTTCCCCTGCCTCTATGTCTGTTTTATTCACGAGGATGGAGGCTCAGGAAAACTGAATGACAGAAATGATGTTTAAGCACAAACCCACGTATTGCTGCTGTGCCTTCCTTTCTTCTCCCACCAAGGTCAGGCTTCCACCAAACAACCTTGCTGTCTGGAAGTCAGGAGGACCACAAGAAGTCCATGCAGAGGGATGGAAGGAGCTTGTTTGTCCTTTCATTTTTGGTAAAGGAGGCAGCTTGTGTTCTTCCACCTCTCATTTGTTTGCACTGGGAGCTTGAGGAAGCTGTAGAGGAAAATGCTTCAGCAGGCAGGAACTGAGGGAGCAGACAGTCCCCAAAACACAGGCTGAAGCAGAACCAGGCACAGCTCTGCCTAATGGCTGGTCTCGGGGCAAGGGTGCAAAGAAGCTCCTCTCTGACTCACATGTCCCACCACTCATTCTATTCTCATCCCCACTACAGTCGATGCAGAGAAAGAGGCTTATGGGCAAACAGCCTGAGTGCTTGAAATCCACACGGTTGGGCTGAGGATAACACCCCCACTACCCCCCCTCCCCGGTATTTCCATTTCCTCTCTTATACATGAACACAGTCTCCTCTGAAGATGCTTCTTGCACTTGACAAAGTACCATGTGGGGTGGGGAAGGAACAGCTATTTTTGGTTCAGCTCAGCTGACTATAAAGAGGCTTCTTCATCACAAACACAACCATGCAGGAGACCCCACTCACAGAGCGGTATCCCAGCAATTCAATGGAAATTTGCAGGAGACCCCACTCACGGAGTGGTATCCCAGCAATTCAATGGAAATTCCTCATGCTGGGAAGTCAAAACAATGTTGTGTCTATGGAGTCAGGCCCAAAGGGAGATTCGCTTCACATGAGAATTAATGGAGCCATCGCTGAGTTTGTGCAGTACTTCATGCAGTACCTGCAACTACTAGATTCCACATGGGTATAAATAACAACAGCCTGGCTACTTGGGAAAAGGCAGGCTCCACATTTCCCTCTGGATAAAAGCGTGCTCCCCCCAGTAATTGAGTTTTATCCTCTATGAGAACCTATGTTCCATAGGGAAAACCTCAAAAGATCAGCGTCTTAAAATGAATGCTAGCTCAGACTGTCCTCATTCCTACTACAAACCTGCTCTCTTTTTAATCATACACAACATTTTCCTCCGGATTTAGTGGCAGAAAAGGAATACACTGTTGGCTGCAGCATAAGAGGTGCTACCCCCTAATGAAAGGAACAGAAGTCTCACTGCACACCAAATACCATCTGAAGCACTAACCAGTTATCCTGGCCTTTAATGGGCCTTAATTCTGCGGGCTAAAAATGGAAATTAAGTGGTTAGCTGAAAAGGACAGAGGGAAGTCAGCTGTCCTGGGCTGCAGAAATATCACTGCTGTCATTACTTGTGTGTGCACCACTACCAACTTCTTAACACTTTAGCACTTGGTAGTAGAAAAGCACTTCCAGATCTGGCCATTAGCCACTCTTTTTTAACTTAGCAGATATTTAGATGTGATCTGTTTCTCATCAGGAGCTGGGCACATACACAGCAATGCAGATCGGCTTCTTAATTAAAGGTTAAGAAAACATCTAAATCTTTTACAGCGGCACACGATTTTCTCTGGAAGCATGTTTCCAGAAATTGACTTTGCTGTCTCACCTCAATAACAGGCTTCCTTGACAGCCTGAAGGATGTTTTCTCTGGAAGAGATTCATTGGCATTATAATGCCTACCGGCCATTAGAAACTAGACTGTGCCATTAATAAAACGCCTGTCTCTTTCAGCGATAGCTTGACCCATCTGCTATTAATTTCTGAAGAGATAAGAGAGAACCATAACCGTTTTGCTCAGCAGCAGTAATCTGCAAACTAACACGTCAGGAAGTACTTCTCTCCATGTAGTGTGTAATAATAAAAAATAGCATGTAATAATAAAATGGCATTTCCAATAAGCTCAGGGAAAGAAAATCATATTCTGATAATAAAATCAGAGCTAGAGAAATTCATTCCCTGGCTGTGAAGCCTCTGGCAGTTCGAGCAGACTATTTAACTTAATCCACTTCTGCCGCACGCGTTTGAGAGGCTCTATAATTAGAATTACACCTAGGGATGTCAAGAAGTGCCTGGGTAGTGAAAGCTGCGGCTCTTGAGTTTCTGATCTGTTGCTATATTTGTCTGGGTAAAATTCTGTTCCACGGGATCTCTGGTGCCTGGCACATCCTCCTTTGCCATCCTCTGCTCTCACTCCTGGGTGCTGCAGATCTTCTTTGCCCTCCAGCCGGATCGCTGCTCCCCAGCCATAACTTAAAGGTACCCCTGGAGCACCAGGAGGAAATAAGCCCCCAGAAGCGGCCTTGGTCACAGACAGCTCTCAACCAGTCAGGCTGTGGTCACCCTGCTTGCTCCTGGTGGAGCAGGAGCCGGGGCCTCACTTGCCGAAGCAACAAACCTCTGTCTCAGATATCCATCTGCACCGATAAGACCCTGAATAAATGAAGCTGTCTATCATTCCTGGTTTTATAACCTTCTAAGATGGAGGTTTTCCCAAAGCACAGTGTTTGCTTCTTCCCTTTAAAGATCATCATAGGCTTCAACGCATCCCTTAAAGCCTATGGATGAAGAGTCCTCAGAGCCTGACTACAAAAGAGGATACTGCTATTCCCTGTGCAGATGCTGCTGATCTGGTGTAAAAACACCTCTTTCCAGATTCATCTCATCCCATTCCAGTTCAACCCAGAACAAGATATTCCAGTTTAAAATAAGAGCATTCACATGGGCAGCTAATAAGAAATCAGGTTCTCTCCTCTGAGATGGGGACATGCATGTGGGCATGCTAGGTGCAGGCAGATTGCATTTATACAAAGCTACAGTTCAGGAATGCTTTCTTTTTCACTAGACAGTCCTTTCCTAATACCTCCCAATACCCATTTTGCCACTTTCACTGCTTCTCAGCTCTGAGCTGACACTTTCAAAGAACACCCCTTTATAACCTTGAGATTTCATTCCAGCATGGAAATTCTCAGCTCAAGTAACAGAACTGTATAATGTAAAGTTAGCATAGTTATTTTCCCATACACAGCCAATGGATTCATTGCTTTGAAAGGTAATTCAGAAAGGGAACTGAGTGTAAAAGTCTTCCTATTCCATTTACAGTGCTAACGTATTTCACAGAGATATTAAAGTGATGGAATATAATTACACATATCCATACTCAAGTATGTTGGCATACACCAGACCTTTTCCCCTTAACTTTGCTAAGTGTCATAAAATACATTGGAAATGCTAAGTCTTGGTACACTATTACAAAAGCTGTTATTGGGCATAAAAGTATATACAGTATCCTCCCTAAAGACATGCTCGAAATATTAACATCAATACAGCAGCCTTCTGATTGCACTGGAGCTCTGTAACACGTCCAGCAAATCCTGGAGCATTACTGATCGTTTCTGTTGCTCATGCAATAGCAGTGAGCCACTTCAGGCCCCCAACTTCAGAGCTCCATTCATTGTTCTTTCTTTAAGACACCCAATGAGGAGTCTGATGCAGTTCAGCCAGTACAGAAAATTCAGTTTCCATCTAGTGGAAAACTCTGGTATCCATACCTGCCAGCCAAATGGATCCCTCTGCTTCCTATGCTACATTTGAAAGAGCCCTATTTAACAAAGTGTATAGCCCCAGGCATTTCCAATGGAAATGCTTTTTACATTAATACAAGGAAAAGAAAGTCTATGTACGACTGCCGTTAACATATTTCTCTTTTCCAAATCAGGAAAGGGTACTAAAGAAATTACTGAATGGTGGGAGAGGAAGTTAATGTAAGTGGGCAACTTCACCCTGGTAGCACAGGTTTGACCATCTGAAGGTTCTGAACTTCACCCTGGTAGCACAGGTTTGACCATCTGAAGGTTCTGAACTTCACCCTGGTAGCACAGGTTTGACCATCTG